>OMNN01033536.1:0-10087 GCA_900302755.1 Chromis chromis | reverse complement strand
TTCGTCTAGGTATATGCAGCAAGAGGCTGTACGGTAGCCTTGGCAACAGAGCCAGAATGAGGGAGAGCGAGCGAGGGAGCTGGAGAGAGAGAGAGAGAGAGAGAGAGAGAGAGAGAGAGAGAGAGAGAGAGAGAGAGAGAGAGAGAGAGAGAGAGAGAGAGAGAGAGAGAGAGAGAGAGAGAGAGAGAGGATTGGAAATGAGGAAAGACTGAAACTGAGCTTCTAACAAACACTGTCTATCCCCATCGCCCACCCATCTGTCTTTCTGTCTCTGTCTTTCCTTCAAGGCGCATGTGTCCTTAGCACTGCCAGGCAAAATCTGCCACAGAGGCTCCTAACTGGAGAGCTCCAGGCGGGTGAGACGGAGAGAGGCAGCGACGAAGAGAGGCGGAGTGACAGAGAGGAGAATGGAAGGACAAGGAGTGATTGAAAGTTGCGAAAGATTGAAAAAAAAAAAGCTGCTGTGCATCTCATTTTTCGAATGCTTGTCGCAGACTTGGTAGCTTTGTCAGAGCATTTGAGTGGTTTTGCATGTTCTTCTAAATCATGTGTCGGATTCAGGAGGAAATCTGGGTGCATGTTTATGTGGATCAGCTCTGTGGATGTGCATGTTCAGGATGTGCATCCATATGTGGCCTTGCACACTTCAGACTTGCACACTTACAGTTGCAATGAAAGTTTAGCACGGTAATTAAGCTCACATGAGTTGTATGACATAATCAGATGAATAAAAATGTGTTACATAATCCCTCTGATGTGCAAAATGTTTATGTCATACCTCTATTTTGTAATTATTCAACCGCTATCTATAATTAGTCACTAGTGTACCATACTGTTAAAAATGCAATAGGGAATTTTGAGAACACTTAAACACTAAATTAGCTTCAGCTTTGATACAGATATAAATGCATCAATGTAGGTGTTCACGCTGAGTACAAAGGCAAAGAAGATGTCTCAAAAAATCAAAGGAGAAACTACTTATTAGCACAGAAAAGACGGGGCTTTAAATAAAGAGTTTCACTTGGTTGACAGCATCATACACAAGTCTGCAGCAGGAAACCTTCCTGGGAGAGGAAGAAAAAGTTCTCTCAGGAGAATCTGAAAATAATAGCTGAGAAAAACACCCACTGTTGCTGCCAAAAACTTACAGAATGACCCGAGGAAGCCGAGAACAAAAGTATCTATACGGGCGATCCGAAGAACACCAAGAACACAAGAAGCGACGACTTAATGCCCAGAAACCTCGCAGAGCTCCGATGTTGAGCAAAAAGTAGATCAAAGTCAACTGAATATGCAAGAAAAAAAAGCCTGCAAAGTTCTGTGAGTCTGTTTGTTGGAGTGATGCGACTAAACCGGACCCATCTGGACTGACATCTTGGATTCTTTGACATATTCTTTTGTGATATGATTGTGATTTAATGCCTTCTAGTTGATCATTATTGGGCTTTGCAGCAGCTAAATGATCCCAATTATACATTCAAGTCAACCAAAGCATGGCTCAGGAGTAGTTCCTGAAAAGTCCTTCAGTAACCATCTATAAGGCAGCAGCACCGAAACTAAAACATAATTTTAATAATTGCTTTAAATGTAGAGATACGACTCTATAGTATGGATCACTATGGAGATTAACCCCAAAGTCATTTTGACTGCAAAATGTGGTTCCTCCAAACTGGGAGGGTGCAGAAGCATTATTAAAAAGCATCTTTGGAGTCCTCTTTGCCTAACTGACCACCTTTACCTGCTATTTTAATGAGTATAAAGGCATGATCAGGTGAAAGAAAGAGGGCACAGAAGAATCAGCTGTTAGTGTTTTGAGCCTCTTGATCATGAGGAGCCGAGAAGCCAATGATCAACCTCACCATGCCACGCTAATGCTACTTTCATAGAGCTTTTAGTGCATCACCGTGCCTGCAGCCTTTTGCGGTCGCTGCAATAACTACATATATCTGTGCAACAGTACGCTCATTGTACATTTATGCTCATACTGTGCCCACTTAGCCTTCGCCCGAGTCGGCTGGGATAGGCTCCAGCCCCCCGACGACCCTACAGAGGATTAAGCGGTGTATAGATAATGGATGGATGGATGTTTCTCTCTTATGTTTATATTTTCAGGACAGATTTTTCTACTTAAGTTTATATATTTTGTACTGTTAAATTCAGTCATTGTGATGTTCTGTGACGGCCTTGAATTATGATCTTAAGAAAAGCTGAAATTTCAACACAACCAACTAAACTTCCTTCCCAGCCTGATTCAGATGACATCAACATAGATTACCTGCCAGTATGTGGCCACAGAGGTAAAGGGCCAAACCAGCAGGGGGCTCTGGAGCTGCAGGACTCACCGTGTATGACATCACGGTGGTGGGCGGAGACAGCGGCCTAGAACCCGGAAGTTGTGCGGCAGGTAACAGCAGCTGAGAAAACTTGGATTTTGAGGCTTGAATTTAGAGTTGATGGAGAAACTGTGGATGAGAACTGGACGGACGAGCAGCTCGGAGGTTGGATTTAGAGGCAGAAGGTGAGAACAATTCCTGAAATACTGAGTTTTATGACTTGCATGAGAGATCTCTGAGGAGGAGATGAACAGCAGCGAGGTTTAAGGCTGAATGAAGGAACCTCAGTTATAAAGTGCGCTAAGTGGGAGGGCTGGACTGAAGTAGTAAATGATTGGACAGTAAAAGGTCTTGTGAACAGCTGACTAACATCCACACAATCAGCCATTAAAAAAAAGTCCAATAAGAAATGTGCAAATGTAAAATATAAACATCTAGTAGAAAAAATAGTATGTGCAAGTGTATCTATGGAAACAGTGGGATAGCTTGTTCTTTTAAAAATAGCTCATTTGGTGTATTAGGAATTATAAAAAAAACTGTAGTGTGACTGAAATTGCACATTGCTGAACATGTACGAAGAAGTAATGGCTTAAAGTAGTGCAAAAATGGTGTATAAGGTGCAGCTGTATGGATGTAAATATGTGTAAACTAGAACAGTGGTTCTCAACCGATCCAGCCTCAGGACCCACTATGTCTCTATTAATAATGGTCGCGACCCAAATTTTTGAAGTTTGCTGTTCCTGTTAACAAATTAAGGTTTATTTGGGTGTAGTCTCAACGCATTTTGATACAGCCTGGGAAAACTTTGGCTTATTTTGTTACTCATTTTGGTATATTTGAACACTTTTTTTGGTCATATTTTGTCCCATTCTGACAGATTCTGAGCACATTTTGGGATATTTTTTGGCACGTTTTAGCATAAATTTCTCCACTAAGCTGGCAGAGCCAAATCAAGAGGTTAATAGTGGGCAACTACTGGTGTCACCACCACTAAATATCCTGCTATTGAAAGGAAACTGTGTCATAAGAAAAACGGCCTTTTTTGGGGGGGCTGCTTCTGCGACCCTCTAAAAATGGCTTCGCGACCCACTTTTGGGTCCCGACCCACCAGTTGAGAACCACTGAACTAGAAGGTGCATGAGGTAGTAGTTAAGTTCCATCAGGAAAATGCTTAAAATCATTATATTTCATAAAAATAATTATGTTCTCCACATCTCATTTAAGGATTTGCAAAAACTTCCAACCAAATTCTGCAAAAAAAAAACAACAAAAAATATCAATAGGGTTCTTGCACCGTTGGTGCTCGAACCCTAAAAATGCATTCCATGGCGGCAACAGTGTGTGGACTGTGTTTCTACATGAAAAGATGTGGAAAGAAGTAATTTATGTAGAGTCACATTTTTGTAGTATTTGTAACACCTGTGGAGACAAATGTTGTACATGTTGATTCCAGGTCAAAGAAATTCAACTTTTTTTTTTAGTATTCATGGCATTCTAACTGTGTCATACTGAACAGGAGACATTTTGCTCTCCTTCTTCATAGTTGTGCTGTTTCCACTGAGGTGCAGGATTTTAAATTGTAGTGAAAAATGAGCCCACTGTGAGAAAAATGTGACAGGAGCAAAATAAAAGCTGCTTGGGGTTCAGCGAGTTAAGTAACAATTTTAGAATATCTTGCAGGTTAACCGGGGTGAATAATTTCAACTGCACACAGACACACATACGCCCTCCAACACACCGGCAGTAATCCCTCTGGAACAAACGAGCTCCTAAAGATATCCATTAGTTTTGTCTAACTGCAAAGACTTGAGCATGTTTTTGTGTTTTTATGTTGTTGCCACGCTTCCATTTAGTCAGCAAATCGGTCCTTTCAGCACTCCAAACCACATTAGAAGGTAAACCAATCTCAATAATCCACCGTCATCGCGTGCAGAAATGAGCCGTAACTGTTCGTGCCGTGAGTTACGTCTGTGAGCGTAAATCAAAGGCTTTCCAGCCTGATAACAGCCACAATGCAAGGATATGTTTGCACCAAAGTCTGGGTGCAAGAATTCGGGTTTTGGACTGAGTGCTGGTGTCGCTACACTCTCAGAACATTATGGATTAGAGGCAGGAGAGGGAATTTGATAACCCACGTTCCTCCTGCTCTTCCTGCGTCTATCTCTCAGGTGGAGAATCATCAGAATAATGTTAAGATAAGTCGAGGTAACTGTCAAGATGAGGTTTCATTGTTTTCTTATATGATCAGTGTTGCTAATTTTGTAAGAACAAAAGGAAACAGCTACTATTTGCACTACTTTTGTTACTCAGCCGGGCATTAAACATGTGGAATTATGTATAAATCAACGCCTTGACGGAGAATTTCCCCCCTGAAACTGCAGCCTACCGATGACAGCTTCAGAAACAAAGGTTCGGCTTTCCAAGGTTTCATACACAAGAATTCTAAGGAGCCTGTCAAGTTGCAGGGTGGAGGTTTCTCTCTCATTATTCGTCATAGAATAGAATCGAATTCCTTTATTGTCATTGCACGACAATGAAATTAAGCAGCGACCTGTCAGTGCATTCACACAATAAGACATTCCAATAAGAAATGTGGAAATATAAAACATGAACATTGTGACGGCCCTGCTCTGTAGGTTAGTCTGGTGACTGTTAATTGATAATCAGTGTCTTTCTATAGGCGGAGTTGCCATGGTGGATGTAGGCGGTCTTGGCTGTCCGGGCACTCGGGCCCAGTGTTCCTGCGACTATAAAAGCCCAGCCTTCTTGGCATCTCTCTCTCTCTCTCTCATTCCGCTCCTCCCTGTGGCTGCGGCCACTCTGTGTTTGTATTTTAGTTTAGTTACCGCACCTACAACATCCTCACAACACCATGAACATGCATCCACATTCTCACCACTGACACTACTGACGTTAACACTCCACAAGCTTCACTTATGTTTACATTGAATAAATATAATTTGCCGGCAACTATAGTGTTTGTTCCCGTTTTTGTCACGGCCCAACCGCCGGGTTATGACAAATTGGGGGCTCGTCCGGGATTTGAACCTGGGACCTCTCGCATTATGACAACATCTAGTAGAAAAAATACAGTATGTGCATGGGTAGCTAGCTTATTCTTTACAAGAATAAGTGTGGGTTTAATACCTTATTTGATGTATTGAGAACTATAAAAACAGTAACTGATGTTGCACTTCTGGATAATGCACATTGCTGAACATATACGAAAAAGTAATGACTTGAAGTAGTGCAGAAATGACATATAAGGTGCAGCTGCATGTAAACATACGTAAACGTGTATAGTTTCAGTAAATAAATACAAGGTGCATGAGGTAGAAGTTAGCAGTCAAGTTGCTAGTAGTCATCAGAATCCATTTATGGCTTGATTTCATGGCGTGGTGCAGGGATTAGTTACTGTAATGAGCTTTTTGAATTTCCAACCGCTGCTAAAAAAAAATTCTATTTTATTGTTTTACTGCCAGACACGGAAGATTAAACAGGGAGATAACATTTTTTGTTTGGTCATAGATTGTTATTTTACGTAATCATGTTGGAGTATTTCATATCATTTGGGGTTAAAGATCAACCGCGCTCACAAAACCAGCTCACAATTGATGAAGGACAACTCTAGCTACAACCACTGAGCTCGTTTATTGAGACGACCTATGAATTGATTCTGAGGCAGATGAATACATGTTTTGCTGCAGATAGCCATTTCCCAGTGCTCTGCTATCTGTGGTTCCATTTATTTACACGTGATAACAGAGCTCTGTGCATTATCGAGGGATACTTTACAGATAGGGATTATTGTAACAAATGCAGGAAAGAAAAACATCATGTTAATCTCCATCTCTCGAAATAAAAGGTTAATGTAGATCCGAGACATAATCTACGTTTATCACAGCTGGAAGGAAGCTGTTTTTGTTCCCCAGTTACTTAAAATAACCCTGTATCTGTTTATTTCTGAGTCATTTATGCATTTCTTTGTGCTTGAAAAGATCAAGATTATATTTATATACGTTAAGAAGTTATTTCTCCTGCAGAGACATGATTGAAGGTGGGTGGGTGTAACTAGTGTGGGCTGTCTGCTCATACATCGCTGGTTGGGTCAGGTGGGTGGGATACAAACAATACATTATGTGATATAATACTAAAGAAAAGCTCTCGGAGATCTGCACCAACTTGTCCATTCCCTCAGGCCAGTCTGGTGAAGTACGGGAGCTGAATGTGGAATTTTTCAGGCAACAGATATGTGCTCGTCATTATTAACTCATGCATGCAGTGGATTATTTATGGGGGGAAAAAAACAGGAACACTCAGACTTGATAAAAATCACTATTGTAGAAGGCTGTGAAATTAACCCTCATCCTGCAGGTCAGAATGTTGTGGCTGATTGGTGTAAATTTCATCTTTAAAAAAATTATATTATTTTTAGGAAGGTAAAAAAAAAAGCTAACCCTCTGAACTCCAAGATTTGAAGGTTTGAAAGTCATGTCTTTAAAACAAATCACCAAAATTACACTATTTTTTCTGAGCCAGGAACTTTAAAACACAAAGATCATCATTTTACAATGGTCCTTGAACTAATCATGTCTGGTATAAACCAGTTCTGTTGGGAAAATTGACCAAATCTAAGCGTAAAATAATTATATTTCAGCCAAATCACTTAATTCTACATGTTGCATTTAAAATGAATCAGAATAAATCTGTTGCTTTAACCAAATTCCTTAAAATAACCAAGAAATGTGCCTTCCTCTGCACAACTGTGAAGACATTAGTGATTCAGCTGTGACTAACAGTCATGTGACAAAAATTCAGGGACGTTTTAGTTGAACTGGGCTAAACTGCAGGCTGTGTTCACACAGAGGAAACGAGTACTGGAATACATTAAAAATGTAAGTACTAGAATATCTCCAGTGTGTAGAGTCGCCTTTTTTTTTTTACTTTATATTAGCAACACCTATGGGCACTTGGAAAAATGTACATGTTGATTCCATTTTTTTCTATTTTTGTGAAATAAATAACCCCCAAAATGTATATATTTTTTCTTTTTAGTGTGATTTATGGTATTATAACTGTGTCACACGGCACAGAGGATATTTTGAGTTCCCTCTTCTTCTAGTCATGGTTGTGCTGTTTCCATAGAGGAGCAGGACTTTTTGCTGCAGTGAAAAATGAGTCCACAGTGAGGGAAATAAAACGCCCAGAAACTTTTAGAAATTAGAAATTAGAATCATAGAATGAAGCATCTATTAAATATGGCTCCCACTATCGCTAGTC
The DNA here is from genome assembly GCA_900302755.1 of Chromis chromis. NCBI lineage: Eukaryota > Metazoa > Chordata > Actinopteri > Pomacentridae > Chromis > Chromis chromis. The sequence goes on along the minus strand of OMNN01033536.1, from coordinate 2,474 downwards.
GGTAAAATTAAAGAAAAGAAAAAACAAATTCACGCCTCAGAAGTTTTGCCTTCACAACTCTGACAGTCCCTCAGCTGCAACGCCTTCACATTTCAACGACTATTTTTAGTTTATAGGAGCTGTTTACAAAAAAAAATACTGTACAGTAAGTAAATAATCGCAGCCTTTCACTTCCAAATAAAAATATATGCTTATTTTTGCATACAAACCGCAATATAGTGCCACATACACACACAGAGACACGCACTCGTCTAAGCTTGTGTTGCCTGGCTGGTGGATTAAGTGCTAAGCATTTGTGAAATCATTTGAAACCCTAGGGGCGCAGTAGAAGAAGGAGGGTGCATGCATATGTATGTGTGTGTCATTGTGTTTACGTGGTGTGCGTTCGGCTTCGGTTTGTTTACATTTTGCAGCCTGTGTCTGGTTGTGTTTTGGGACTGCAGAGTGTCTGTGTGTGATTCAGCTCTGCAGCGACTACACACCAGCAGGAAAAACAAAGCAGTAAAAGAAGAACTGTAACTTCCCTTGGCTCGTCTTAACTGTGGATGTACTGCAATCAATATTATTATTGACCGAGGGGAGAAGGAGAATTTGTTTGACTGTCGATTACGTCAAGCCAGCAGCTTACTTCTACATTTCAGTCTCCATGGTTTGAGAGTCTGAGCCTGAAGACCTGACTAAGCATCTGAACGTATCTGAAAATACACTTTCTCGTTCTTTTTTTAGGTATGAATGAAGGTACACACAGACAAACACACCGTCAAGGTTTTATCGTATTAAGAAATCAGTGGGAGGCCAAACGCAGCCAAAAGCCTATAGGTGTCTGCAGGCAGCAGGTCAGGCTGAGAGATCTAATCTCTAATCTGTAATCTGGAATAATCTAAAATTATTCTGCCCAGAGTCACACACAGGTGTTTTATCTAACAGAATATGTTTTGTTTTATTAGATAAAACAAGTTAATATAGTCTTTGCTGAAAATATATTTATTCATCTGTTGCTGAGACGTTTGTTTAATCGAATTTTTGTGCTACTTTGAAAAACTGTAGGCTTGTGTTTTTGCTGCAACAAAATGCAGCTTCATCCAGGAATAATGGGCAGTGGTAGTCTAGTGGTTTGTGAAGCGGACTTATAACCGGTGGGTTGCTGGTTCGAGCCCCGGACTGGCAAGAGGTTGAGGTGGGAAAGTGAGAGCGACCGCTTGTCCCAGTCACCACCACTGTGGGCCCTTGAGCAAGGCCCTTAACCCCTGACTGCTCCCCGGGCGCTGCACCACGACAGCCCACTGCTCCTGGTATGTATACTTAAGGTTAACTTTGAATAGGATGGGTCAAATGCAGAGAAGGAATTTCTCCAAGGGAAATAGGCCCCGAAAAATGGTGAACTATGCCTGGGCAAGGCGAAGCCAGAGGAAACTCTGGTAGCGATCCTGACGTGCAAATCGGTTGTCCGACCTGGGTTCAGGGGCGAAAGACTAATAGAACCATCTAGTAGCTGGTTCCCTCCGAAGTTTCCCTCAGAATAGCTGGCGCTCAGAGTCTTGCAGTTTTACCTAATAAAGCGAATGATTAGAGATCGAAACGATCTCAACCTATTCTCAAACTTTAAATGGGCAAGAAGCCCGGCTCGCTGGGCGTGGAATGCGAGTCGCTAGTGGGCCACTTTTGGTAAGCAGAACTGGTGCTGCGGGATGAACCGCAGTGCCAGGTTAAAGGTTAGATTAAAAAGATAACATGAGATGTAAATTCTTATCTTCTTACAAACTGCTGTGCAGAATTTTAGTGTCTGATAAGCATTTAGATTTATGTATCTGTTATTTGAGTGTATTGTTTTTAAATTTTTTGTTTCAGATAGATTATTTTGGTTGATATAAAGTAAAATATGGTTTTTAAAAAAGTGTGGCATTGTTTACATCCTGTGCAAAAAATAAATAAAAATGCTGGACACATTCAGTGGCCAAGAAAAATTTCACTTTCTGCGGTGAACATTAGAGTAAAAACAGATGCTTCAATACAACACACCACCACATAGTCCTATAACTTAACTCTGCCAAGGCACACACACATTTCTACACACACAGACACACACTCACAAAGGGACTAGAGATACTGTCTCTCTGTGAAGCTGCAGATGCAGAATGGGTGACAGAGCTAAAATATTTATACCCAGATCTTAGCAGTCGCTACTAAGGGAGGGAGAGCGAGAGGGAAGGATGGAAAAGGAGAGCCGGAGAGGGGGAGATTCAAGCGGGGAGGCAGGCTACAAGAAAGAGGCCGATGGTGAGTGTCAGTATGTGAGTAAGAGGAAAAAGCAGAGTGATAACAACAGAGAGAGAGAGAGAGAGAGAGAGAGAGAGAGAGAGAGAGAGAGAGAGAGAGAGAGAGAGATGAGTGTGCAGCACAGATGCCAAATGAATCTAGGGCAGTTCAGGAAAAAAAAAAAAACAAGGCATTATTCCAAAATCCACTTGGTACGT
>OMNN01033521.1:0-32143 GCA_900302755.1 Chromis chromis | reverse complement strand
GTGTGGATTAAAGCTTGTGATGTCACCAGCAGCATTGTCCATATGCACAGTGTGTGTGTGTGCGTGTGTGTGTGTGTGCGTGTGTGTGTGTGTGTCAGCCTATATGGCAAAGAAACAGTTGGCACTTAGCACAGCTGCAGGTGTTAGAAAGCTGATATGCTGCTGCAGGGGTGACAGAGAGATGACACTGATAAGGAATACCCAATAAAATATATATGTGTGTGCACTGAAAACATATGTTTTTCTTTTTGATAGAGCATTAGATGGTTAAACTGTACACAAAGTTTTAAACTGCCTAATCTTTATTGAAAAATATTGAAATACTGCAAATAGCATACATGCATAAAATACAAATGTGCAGAAATTACCAAAAGGTCAAATAGTAAAAGAACATCTATTCATCCAGAATTGCTGAAATATGAAATATGCGTTAGTAAAGCATCTGTTTCTAATTTAGCTGTTTCAGTTCTAGGAAGCAAAGACTATCTGCCGAGGTCCCCTGTGTGGCTCCACTGTTTACATTAGGTTTAGCACTAGAGTTTGCATGAGGTAATGCGTGAGCCTGTACTGGCTTGAGTGGATGAAGCAGTCCTGTTCCAGTTAGGAAAAACACTGTACTTCCAGAATTTCCCTGCAAAGACTGTCAGAAACTCATAAGCAGTTTAGCTGTTTTACCACCCTTGCTGGAAATCAACATTTTAAGGGTCCCATATGGTGAAAATCCATTTTTATTGTGTTTTGTGGTTGTTATAAACGTGGAGGTGTAAAATAAAATCTGTTAACATATGAAGACACTTCTTCCATTCCTCAAGCCCCCCCACAATCAGATATCCTCCCAGCTTTACAAGCCAGTAAGAATTTTACTCAGCTGCTACGTTCCAGCTGAGGAACCAGTAGTCGTCGACTGTAACTGTGTAAAATCCTGACCCCTCACTACCTCCTGATCAACCATTCAGAAAGAGCAGCTGCCTCTCAGTCCACCAAGTTTATTTACTTTCCATGGCTGCTTCTGCCAACTCTAAAATGTCTCAGCCACAAGCAAATCATACCAAATCTTCTGCTGTTGGCTGCAGGAGTGAACATAAGAGTCTTAATGCACTCCCAGCATCTGAAGAACTGAAGATGAAGTGAATTACTTTCATTATTAATGGCAATGTCACCACAACAATCAGAAAATCCTTTTTGTTAGCACCCTGTGTGGCTAATGTAGCTAACGTTAGTAATGGCTTTAATCATTTGTCCACAGAGCTCTGTGGAAACAGTGACACAGAGGGATATTTAGAAAAGACCATCTTAGACAAATAAACAAGGTCTGGGTTGGTTACGGTGTTTTCATGTCACCTGTTGTGCTTAAATGAAACCTAAACTCAGTCAGTGTCAGTCCTTTACATCTCTTTCTCTACTGGCCTCTGTGTACACATATACAATATTTAAACAGCCAAGTTCCCAAAATAGCTGTTGTCATTTACATATTTTTCGGTTTCCGTAGTCAGACAACAGAATGAGAATGAAAAAGTGACTGAAAGCAGCACATAAAAACAACATGTTAATCAGCAGTCACTTCAGATCCATTTCCAAGCTGCGGCTCTGCACTGCTAATACTGATTTTAGAACGCAACCTTTTCTAAACATTTCACCGTACAGATGAGTTTTAAAAAATGCCTGTCTTAAAAAATGCCTGTCCTGTGATTTCAGCGATATTTCCATCTAAAATGATTGTTCATGGAAAAACGGAGAAGCGATAGAAAGTCCTGGTCTCACACACTTTGGTGAGCATGTATAGATAAAGTACTGTACAAAGTGTAAACATAAAGTGTTGATAAAATAACAGTTGTGAAGTTAAACAAATCTCTAAATTTTCTCAGGTAAGATGACTCATTACATAATAACTTGATGGTCAGCAAAAATGTATGTGCATTGACATCAACTCACCAGGACAGTGCCAGTAAGACCCTCCAGCAGGTCCAGCAGCTTCCTCCCATCCCTCAGGTCAGAGAACATATCTTTGATGGATGTCTTTCCTGTCTGATGGGATAAAATAACACAACTGGTGAGTTAGGTTTTACAAGTAAGCACCAATAATAAGAGAAGCTGAGTGTAGCTTAAGTCAGAAACAATAATACAGACCTTGATGTGGCAAGATGGATATTTAGAAATAATTTAAACATTGAAAACGATTGTCAAAGTATCACTTGGAATAAACTTATACATCACAGAAGGGCTCAGACAGTTCAAATATGGAAGACATTACTTTCTGTTAGGGGTGTAACGGTACACGTATTCATATTGAACCATACGGTACAGGCACTTTTGGTTTGGTACAGAGGTGTACCGCAGTACGAAAATGTTAAGACTATTAAGAATGGCCAATGTACAGAATTGTTTTAATTGCTAAACTTAAAACCTCATAGCGCCCACAGTTGTGGCAGACCTTCTCCGTCTCACAGTTGCACAGTATTATGGAACTAAAAACAAGCACGAGTTTCCAGTGGACCACAGGATGTGACGGACCGTTTATTCTCCTGCCGGCGCTTCTGTGATGACTAGCGAATGGCATGGCTAATGCTAACAACAAGAAGCCAGAGCTGGAAGACGCTCCGCTGTCATTAAAATCACCCGTTTGGGATCACTTCGGTTTCCCGGTGAAGTGCGAAAAAGGAGAAAAACAAGTGGACAAGACGAAAGCCATATGTGGACATTGTAAAGTGGTCCTCAACTATTATAATAATACTTCTTCATATATTTGAAAATATTTTTTTTATTTATTATATTTATCGCTGAACTTTTGGTTGTTTGCAGCAGTGTCTTCCTTTTTATACTGTAGTAAGTAATCAGAGTTATAGTTACAGCAGACCAATGAGCTGGAATTGTTAATGCTGCACTTTTATTTAATTAGTTTATTTGATATTGAGAACTATGCAGCAGTATTTCTGTTACATTTGTATACATTGTACATTTAATTTAATTTACCGAGTTGCTAACAGCTCTTTGGTTTAAGGAAATAAACAAATGTTTTGGATTAATTATGAGCAGGGTTTTTTTTTTTTTTAATTTTTCCCCTTAACTGAGAGCCGAACCGTGATTTTAGTGTACCGTTACACCCTTACTTTCTGTTAATTGCAACATTTTCTGAGATGCATTGTCACATACAGTAATTGTCAGTTAACAATGTAGCGTTAAACCTTACGTATGCCCACATATATGCACAAATCATTACCCTAATTAAGGAGGGCACATAAGCTCTTTCTTTTATGCTCTTTAAAAAAAAGTGTAAACACAAAGCCAACATCAAAATTGGTGCAAACCAGCCCAAAGAGCACTTCACAGAAAAATGTTGTTTTGAGAACATGTTTAAGAAACTCTAGGTGGTATTGGCAGTAGGCTGTATGCCTTCAAAATAAAAGCACTAACTGTAAGTAATTAGCAATAGTAATATGATTAATTAAATTAGGATTCGCTTCATTAAATAAACATATTTGATATAATTCTGTCATGGTGTGTTTATGAGAATAATGAAATATGAGAGCAGGACTACACACAAAGGCATCTGTATTTAGTTATAGTTTTTGTGCTTTAAAAGGAGGGCGTACATTTTCTAGTGTGTTTCAATGCATGCAAGGAAAATTTGACATCCATTTGAACTTGGTTGTCTACAATCTTGCACATTACCTTGGAGAACTGTGCATTTATCCATTTGGTGAACGTTTTCTTCTGTACTGCATCATGCTCATCTGTGAAAAAAATAAAAATAGAGTCATTTGTTAGGAGGGTTAACAAGTGTAACACCAAAGAACACCGTAAACACCCAAAGTCCAGTTCCACTTGTGGTTTATTTCAGTAACCAACTTCTTTCTAGGCCAAATTCACTCTCACACTGACATGCTGGTAAATGGTAATTGTAGCTGGAGGCGTTACTGCTTAAAAGCATCAAGATCAATTTGGCTGGAACATCGGAAAATTACAGGAACAAAGTGTAGACAAGATGGGTATTTTTGTAATGAGTACAAAATGTCAAAAGGTGCGTACCATTCTGTGCAACAAGAAAAAAAATAACTTATTTGCACATCTGCACACACCCTTGCCCATTTCTAATGTTCCCCTGATCTCTGAGTCCAATTCTACAAATATTTCACATTCTCTTCCCACTTGACTCCCTCCCTGCTCCTCCTTTATTCTCTCTAACATGGCTCTCTAATAAGGCCTCATTGTGTGTCAGGCAGAGGGTCAGCTGCTTTGATGTGCCTGGGCGATGCCTGGTTCCTGTAATGGATCGGAGTAGCTCATGCAAAGCCTTGGAATTTGTCCCACATTTAAAAGAATGTGCAGCAAAACTACCTATTTAAATTATTTCTACTATATCATATATTGTATAATACCATATATTACCATTTATTTAATTAATTTTAGTTAGTAAATATTAAGAAAGATTAGATTTGGTGGCATAAACAGTAGAAAAACTCCATAAAGGAGGCCTCCACAGTTTTCTATACAGTGTGCATCAGTGATATTTCTCATTGTAATAAAATGCATCCAGGTTAGTAACAGATTAAGTAAAACATGTGAAAGCAAAGTAAGTACTACAGTTATACAATGCAAATATTCTATCAATGGCCAGTGAATGTTTCTTGTAGGTTTTCTAAGGTGTCACTGACACTTTTGGCACAACAAGTATTTGGTAAAAGACATGTAATTAAATAAAGTAAGAATTATTACATTTAAAAAAGGACATATTTTAACTCTCTCAACCCCAAAACCCACCAGCAGGTTCAAAAGGCCTCTTTTCTTTGACAAGATTGCCAAAAATACACCATTTATCACAGCCATAAACTACTCATCTGCTGTTTCATTGGGAAAAATTAACCACATCTTTGTCTCAAGTCATGATATTTCACTAAAATCCCTTTATGCTACATATCTAATTTAAAAATTTACCAAGAATAATAGTATCATTAACCATATCGTGGGCGCCCCAATAGCTTAGCGGTTATGTCGCGTGACCCACATGCAGAGGCGTAGCGGCTGTGCCGGGTTCGAGTCCAACCTCGGCCATTTACCGCATGTCCTTCCCCACTCTCTCCCATTTCTAACTCTATCCACTGTCCTGTCCTCTCTATTAAAAAGGCATGAAAAGGCCAAATATATATATTTTTTAAAAACATACTGTAAAAAAAATTCTGCACTCCTCGCTGCAACCATAAAGCCCTTGGTACTTCAGCTGCAACCAACAGTCACGTGACAAAAGATCATCAACTATTTAGCTGAACTGGGCTGAATTGCTAGAGGACAAGCATGAAAATGAATTACGATGTAATTAGTAAAATAAACACTATGTAGAGCCACCATTTTTCCTTTGTAACACCTGTGGGCACATGGAAGAATGTTGCACATGTTGATTCTAGCTTTTTTTCATTTTTTGTAAAATGAATAAACAAACACATCCAATTTTCTTCTTTCTTTTTCTGATTTATGGCATTATAACTGTGTCATACTGTGCAAAAGACATGTTTGAGTTCTCTCTACTTCTAGCCATGGTTTGCTGTTTCCATAGAGGTGCAGGACTTTATATTGCAGTGAAAAATGAGCCAATAGTGAGTAAAAACACCCAAAGATGCTTCGAGTTTACAGAGTTAAACTCCAGACCAGTCCTTGAAGTGATGGCAGACACCTAATCATCAACGGCCAATACAGAACAGCAGCATCAGCAATGATTCCTCAGAGATTCATCAGTGCAGTGATGTGAAGAGCCTGCCATGTTTTGCGAGTTTAGTTTAAGCTTACTTTCTTTCTCATGTGCTTTTCCTGTAATCTCCTAAATAACTAGCTCATTAAGCTGTCAGTCGGTTTCAGAAGTGGGGTCAAAAAAGAAACGCATTCACATCTGCTTTCAAGCCCTGGGACTGAGGTCTCACTCAGACTGCAATCTAGGGGTGGAGAGGTGGTAAAAGCATATGTGTGTATGAGTGTTAAACTGCCACTGTCATTCAACTAGCGGCTGTGTAAAGCACCATGAACTGAACAAAAGGTCAAAGGTTATGATCACCAGCCCCAGCAGTCGTCGGCCTCTTTGTTTGGGGTGTGTAAAGTCTATGTTGTGTGTGTGTGCAGCCGCCGGCTGGGTGAGAAGGGGCATAAAAACAAGAATGTACTGCAAGGGGAGGCCAGAGGTAGGGGTGAGAGAGGTGAAGAGGTGAAGAGATGAGATAAATGGTAGTGGAAGAGGGGGTTTATTGGGGGAGTTTCTCCTTATCCAAACTGAGGGTCCAAAGAACGTATAAACCCTCAATAACAGGAAGAAGTTTCTGAATTTTCCATTTTATACTCAGGTTGTTGTTTTTATTCATACTTCTGGTGTGCCATTCACAGCAGGAAGTGGACAGGCACAAATTCTAAACCTTTTTTCTGAAATGTCAGGGGGTGCAGAAGAGAGGATGACAGTATTTATGTGGAAAGAAACAACTGGACAAGTAAGATTTTAAGGGGAGGCTAAAGGCAGAAGATGGCTGGACTGGCATACCCTTGCACTGTCTTCTTTTTGCTGTTGTCTTTAAAATATGAATCAAGCTGCTGTAAAAGGGCCTCCTGGGAGTACATTGACGCCTTTATCACATAAATTTCAGGCAGAATGAAGAAGATGAGGCAGAAAGGTTACAGGAGAAAAAGAGGCCATGCTGAAAAACAAAGCCCTTTTCAGACGTGCACCCCTTCCTGTTAATTTGACGGATACTGAACGTGTCGGCCTTTCCGTCTAAATGCACAACCTGGTCACTTTTTCCAAAAAAGTTGGGTCTGCGATCTTACTGGGTCGATTCCACATCACTTTCAACACAGCACAAGTCAGAGCTGAACCATCACATTAACAGATAGACACGCACATGCAACAGTACTTCAAGTTGTGTCGAGTGATTTATGGACGGCTTTTTCCACATTTCAGCACCAATATTTGTCCAAAAACATGCCAGTGGGAGTCTTTCCTCTGGGTTTGTTAAATACTTGCAGCATCACACATCATCAGGATCCATACGAGCATCTCCAAGGCAAGAGAGCCGCACGCATTTGTGCATGTGGAAACCAGTACCAGTGACTTTATTAATTACTTGTAATTATAAATGATAACTGGCACGGAGACAGGATCAATCTGAGTCAGGATTCAACGGCAAGTCACACTGTGCTTTTCTTGACATTAGACAGGTGAGCCGTCACACAGAATCATAGTTTAGATTTATTAGGAGTCTTTGTTTTGATTAAATACCTGCAGCATCAGACCACAGCAGGAACCATATGAGCATCTCCAAAGCGAGAGAGCTGTGTGCATTAACTTCACTCATTAGTTTTAACCACAAATTATCCCTGACATGAAGACAGGATCGATCAGGATCTAACGGCAAATCATGCTGTTGGTAAAGCAGTAGTTTGATTATCATCATACATGGACAGAAGTTTCAGCGACTGGGAAATCAACTATGCTCTTAACTATTCAGACACTTTGATAAGTTGTTATTAGTTCAGACTTAGTGTTCCAGTTGCATTAACATCCATTAAACATCACTTGGTGTACTGTCTTGTTTGAATGATAAATCTCGTATGCGTAACATGGCTCACTACGGCACAGGTATGTCTGAATGAAGCTTAGCGGAATATTAACAGAAAAGTGATCTATGACTGTGTCAGAATATCATCACTTTAACAGATTGATGAAGCCAGCAATGTTACATATCCCATGTCTGAAAAGGGTGTAAAATGACAGCATGATTGGCAGAAGGTAGGTGCTGTAACAGGGGGCCCCGTAACTGACAGCGAGCAATTACAATGGATAACTTACAGGTGAAAGAGTTAAACATGTTCAGACAAGGACAGACAAGGAGAGGGGAAGAAAGAAAGACAGGCAGACCTCAAAACAAAACAAAACTGAAGAAAAAAAGCAAGCAGAGTGGGCCAAAAATATTGAGAGGCAGCCAGAGGGGGAGAAAAATGCTGGCAAGAACATTTAGAAAACAACCCACAAGGAGCAGGAGGTGCAGGGCAGGTATAGTGCAGGTATGCTTTCAACACAATATCAGTTTTCCTTTTATAAAAAGCCCCATGTGGAGGCCTCCTGTCCTTACAGCTTTATCGGCACCCTGCGGAGGGCCTCTGAGGCCCCTGAGGAGAGGGTCCCCGTGGGCTCAGGTCTCCTGGGTTCTCTACCTTACCGGCTTGACAGGACAATACACCTGATTCATACACACTGCTGCCCCTCAATCTGTCTGCTGCTCCTACTCACCACAGCAAAGGAATGTCTTACTGCAGGACAGATCAAAGCAGAGACAGGGCTGTGTGTGTGAAAGTGTGTTCAAGAGTGTGGGTTTGTGTGAGCAATAGAAAAAAAATAAAGCAATTTATCACCCTTACAAAGGGGAGTCTGTATAATATTACTGTACACCACCCTTCATACAACATTAACACACCAAAACACATGTCCACTTATACCACTTTGCCAATGACTTTTTAGATCTACTCACCAGTACTTCAGCCATGGATGCATGCCATAAATACCACTTGTGTTCAAATATACACCAATGAGCCACAACATTAAAACCACTGACACATAAAGTGAATAACAGTGATTATCTTGTCACCATGGCACCTGTCAGGGCGTGGTATATATTAGGCTGCAAGAGAACAGTCAGTTCTTCAAGTTGATGTAATGGAAGCGGGAAAATGGGCAGCTTAAGGACCTCAGTGACTTTGACAAGGGCAACACTATAATAGCTACATGACTGGGTCAGAGCATTTTCAAAACAGCAGGTCTTGTGAAGTTTTCCAGTACGAAGTGGTCAGTACCTACCAAAGGTGGTCCAAAGAGAGACAGTGATTAAGTAACAGGGTCATAGTCGCCCAAGGCTCACTGATGGATTTGGTTCATTGATATAATTACTGGGTGATGTATTTATGTTTTAAATCAGGTGTTTATGTGAACTAACGGCAGTTATGCCATCTCAACCTGCATGTAGTGTATTTAAACCAAGAAAGGGTATCAACAGAGGAGATTTTATAATCTTCCAATATTCTTAATATACTGTATATGTTAGAGTTATTTCAAAAAGGTAAAATAATAGGGTAGTTTTTTATTACCTTTCTAGTCAATAAAAAACTACCCTATTATTATGACTCTGAAATGACTCTAGTCATTTCAGAGTCATTGATGACTCTGAGCTCCTTCTAAAATTAAAAAGTAAAATTGTCGCCTTGTCTTGCTCTAGGCTACAGAACATCAAGTAATGCTGGTAAGCTTCTACTAGAAAACAGTCATTGTAGGTCACTTGGTCATATGACAAAGATATCCTATCAGCCCAGAGGATAAGTGAACTGCACAAGCACAGTGGAGCAAGAGTCACAGGCACATCTGATTGCAGAACAAATATTCAACCCCTGTAAATAATCAGCCATCACATTTTAGATAACTGAGTCATACACACATCAGTGTTAGCAGATAAGTCTTTGTTTCTCTTTGTCAACGGCTAGACAGGAAGAAGTGATTACATCAGAAGGAGTAATGTCACTGGTGTCTTCGCACAGCTCACTGAGCACATACATACTTTCAATATATTGTATGCCTATAGTACCCACAGCACACCATAAGGAACACTGTGTTGTTCTACTGAGGGACTTGCGGATAGATCATTGCGAAATTGTTGACTGTGGCTGTACCCCCACAAATACACAAAAAACCTTGCAGGGATGATGTAGAAAAGAAATCCACTAGGAAATATATCTGCAAGTGACTGCATCTAGCCGTCTGCTGCTGTGGCTATTTATTGCACGAGTTGCTATATTTCAGCTGAATGTTTGATTTACATATGCCCATGACTTTCTGACCTTTAGTGAGAGGTAGATGATCTGGCAATCCTAAATTATGGACGCTCTTAGTTTTGGATATGATTTACTTTAGTTAGTGGGGTTAGTTGTGGCTGTGCATTTGAAAGTAGTAAGTTGCTAATGTCTGGCAGTACATTGTCAGAGTTATTGTGTTTGTCCATGTTTAAGAGGAGAAAACGTACATGTTACCTCTCTGGGTGTTTTAATATCACAGACTACCACTATGTATCTGTGCAGCAACATTTGGAATCATGTTAATGTCCCCTTTCTACATCATTCTGTGTTCTCTGATATCTCTCTCTAGTGATCGATGTGAATTATGCAGCAAATCATGGGATGGAAACTCATCAACCCTAAAACATCCTCCATTACTCATTACTCGATTCCTCTCATGTCTTAGTCCCTCCCACCAGAGAAGTGAGCGGAGGAGACGAGGAAGAGACACAAGAAGAGAGTAGTCTAGGCAACAGGCATTTAACAAAATAAGACATCCTCGTTTTGGAGACGTCAGTTAACGTCAATTAAATATGACGTGTGTCCCAGTTGCACCATCTGTGCTTTGTTTTGTTATACCCTGCCACTGTGTTTTATAATCTCTGTCATGAGCAGAACAGTGTTCATAGTTACTTAAAGTATATATATATACTTCTGACTCAATTCACACCATGGCACAATGTGACAAGAATGTATGGATGTCATTAATTTTTATTTCATACTTAACACCCACATGTGGTGAAGCGTAACACACAGCGAGGATACACCTGTGAGCTCCAGCAAACCACCTCGATCCTCAATCCTCTCCCTGCGAGATGCATTTTAGAAATTGAGATGCACGAAGTGTGACTTCCGGGTGACATGCAGGAGGACAGAGGAGACAAGGAGGCTAAAATTAGTAAAAATGAGATAAGCCTGTGTTGATACGAATCACCCAACTCCAGTAAGAACCGTTAAAATCAGAGGAAAAACAAGTTTGGGAAAGTCTGTGGGGAGAACTGTGGTTTTTTTAATGTGTATTGTGATTTGTTGTCATATGATATTTTGGCCAGTTTGCCAACTCCTACTTTTGTTAGTTTGCTAAAATGTATAAAAAGTGTAATGTTTCCAATGGAGAGCTACCAAACTGCAAATGAAATACGACTGCAAATTCACTTTTACTGCTGATGCGTTGTTTCCATGCAATGTGTGCTGTCACAATAGTGTGTCCATACCTCCTTTTTTATACCATTTTCCAGCCTCTGTGAACTCACACACTGAAGCACTACAGCTGTGACGACAGTTAAATCTGTGGGGGTTTAGTGCCTCAGCCTTATGGCAGGGATTGGGATTGGGCCTCAAAGTAGCAGAGGTGTGTCAGGGGGAGGAGCAACAATGAATTAACTTCCTCGGGTGATTGTTTGAGAGCTGGCTGTGTCAGTCATAGACATATATACGTAGACACCACATTGACTGCCGATTGGAGCGACGTGCCTACGCAGCGGCCATCTTGGTACAGTGCCACTCGCTCCTACAGTGCATTACGTCTATAGAGGAATGACATGTTTGCACTATAAAAGTGATCATAAATCGATCAATTGTCAACGTATATTCACGCAGGTTGTTTGTTACAAACGTCAGACATGGAGGACAGACAGGCAGACATAAATAGAACAAAAGGACATCCAAGCATCCTGTTATAGATACGTGTGTGATGTTTTTAACAAATCAAACCGTTTGGAAATCAGTCGAAAATTCAGTGAATAATTCTACTTTAAGATTGTGGAGTACCTCTTACCTCCATAGATGTCCGTGTACTCCCTCCTCTGCTAGCCCTGTACCAAGATGGCGGCACTTTAGGCACGTCCCTCCACAGTCAATACGGGGTCTACGTATATATGTCTATGGTGTTCTGTCTCTCTCCCCTCTTGCTTTCGCCTTGGTTGATTTGACTCTGGTTGTACTTAGGTTATCTACCTTTTAAAATAAGCTTATATACAGCTACAAATATTGTGTGGTCTTCCCTCCATTGTCCAACCTTGAACTGGGTTGTGACTACCAAAAAATATCAAAGGCAACTAAATCTTCAAAACCAAAAAAACATTGGGATACAAATTTATGACCATGCTACCATTTCCTTAACCCAGTGTTGACTAACATTACATAACCAAGGTGGCAATGCTAAAAAAATAAATAAATAAAAAAGAAGAAAAACAAACCACAAACAAACTTTTAAAAGATGAAATAAATAGGCAGGAAAAAAATCACAGAAACACACATGCTCCTCAAAGCAGCCAGCTGGAAACACAGAGCAGACACATAAAATATACAGCCCCAGTCTCCCACCCTCTCACAGGTGGAGAGGGCCTGTGACCACACAGCAGGGAGAAGGGGGAAAACGGTGGGAGGCACTGAGGTGAAAATCAAACAAACCATCAGGGTTTCCACGACAGCATCACATAGTAAACATGAGAGCTCAGAGCTTAGATAAACAGACGTATTTACAAAGTTTGCCGCACCAGTGAGCAGCTGTTACCTTTAGCTAATTTATACTTAACAGCTAAAACTTAACTTTTGCCCAAGAGTCAGCGTATCAGTCAAGCTTTAAAATGCATGTGTGGCCACTGAATGAGCACAGTTACCCAATAACTATACACCACCAGTATTAGTGAAGTAACTGGAAGGTCAGCAAAATACTGCATGTGTCTGAAATAGGGGTGGGACAAAATATCGATACAGCGATATATCGTCGTCCCTCCTCGTGCGATATGAGTATTGATACGCTGGCCCCAAATATGGATACTTTAATTAATATAATAAGGCGCTCTAGTAAGGCACTCTAAACCCTGCCAGATTCCCCTGCCAGCTGCCATTTCCCCAGCGTCACTACTTAATGACTCCACACGGTGGCGTTCATCACATGAATGAGGGAGACTTGAGCGGAAATGAATTGGCCCAAGAAGAGTTTGTACAGGTATAATGGAGGACAGCAACGCTCCCATAAGAGACGCCCCATCCAAGTCCAAAGTGTGGACCCATTTCGGCTTTCGCATCATTGAGGGAACAAGCAAGCTGGACAAAGACTATGCCCTATGCCATGTGCAAGAACTGCCTCGCAAAAGTAAAGTTTATTGTAGCGATCGTAGAGCCGGTCGCAAGTACGGGACTGTTGTGCTGCAATGCATTGTGTGAGTTCAGGGTTTTATTAATGTTTCTGCACCATGAGTGAGAAGGGTAGCGGGGTTGATGGCTACCTGCCACTGTTCATGTAATGGTGTTCTACTGTGGGTACAAATTAAAGCACCCGCAAGGGGGTACAAGAGCCGAACACTCTGGCTCAAGCGCCTTCCTTCCACGTCGCTTTTTACATGATGTACTATTATGTGATTGTCTTGCAATATATCGATTATCGATGTATCGTGATAGTATCGACATCCTGAGCCATGTATCGTATCGTATCGTGAGGTACCCTGTGATTCCCACAACTAGTCTGAAAGCTGTCCAGATGCTCAAAGTCACTGCACCAAAATAAACTAATTTCAATGACAGTAAAAGGTCATTGATGATGAAGTATCAACCCTCTAAACCTCAAAACCTGACAGTGGGTTTGAAAGGAATGTCATCTTTAAAAAAACTCAGAAATTACTCCATTTATCCTAGCCAGAAACTACTCATTTGTGACACACCGTTCTGTCAAGAAAATTGACCAGATCTTAAAAAAGTCTTTAAAAAGTTGCCAAATGTAAACCATTTTCTCAAACCACATTATGTAAAGACAAAAAGGTTTAGACTTCCTCTGCCCAAACATGAAGCCATCAGTGACTCAGCGATGATCAACAGTCATATAACAAAAATTCAAGGACTTTTGCTGAACTGGGCTGAACTGCAGGCTGTGCCCCCACAGAGCAGACAGGAGACAAGGACGGAAACTAAATAAAAATGTAAGGAGTAAAATGTCTGTAGTATGCAGGCAACTGGAAACATATTGATTCTACGTTTTCTCAATTTTTGTAAAATAAGTCATCACAGAAATTCTACTTTTTTAGCATTTTAACTTCGTCATACTGCACATATGACATTTTTTATAATCAAATCTCCACTTCTAGTCATTGTTGTGCTGTTTTCATACAGGTGCAGGACTTTATATTGCAGTGAAAATTAGCCCTCAGTGAGTGAGAAACACCCAGAAACTACTTGGAGTTCGGAGGGTAAATGCAAGTTCTTGACTGGACTATTAAACAACTCTCAAGAAGAGGTTTCATTCACAGAAACGTTTCACGGAGTGAACTTGCCTTGATAGCTGTTTCCAAGGAGGCTCAACTACTCGTATATGCTTCTGTGTCTTTCAGTAAAGAGCCACCCAAGGCCAGTTGGAAGGTACTACACCGTAAACACGACAAACACACAGTACTACAACAATCAGCTGGCAGATCTTCATATCAACAATTATGCATCCCTCAACCTGCATGCCCTCAAACAAGCTTTGTCCTTTTCTTACATACAAACACACATTTAAAAAAAAAAATCAAATGCATGTACAGTTCAATCTCATTCAGTTTGTTGGCAGAGGTGTACATTATTTTGACTCTGTAGGTTGAGAGGAATGCATAGAATTCCTATAATTTCCCATGCATTCCTCCCTCCTCCCTCCAGTGGTCACTTGTCTAAGCTTGTCCCAGCCAGCGCTGCCTTGTTGACACTCCTCCCTCAACATGATTTGGGAATTTGCAAGGAAAACACTCCACAAATGTCCACAAAGATTAACCCATATCCCCACTTACCATCTTCAAAACAAGGTGGTGCTCTGCGTAGGTGCATGAACTGGCGTAATTAGGGGTGAAAATAAGCGGTAAGGCAAGGGGTACTGTAAAGTTGTGATGTAAGAGCAGGCTGACGAATGGTATTTTACTAGCCAGGTCACTCCACAACACGGAGAAATTACAAGCAAACTGTAAATCACTGGTGCAGGTTTTTAAAAGACAGGGAAAGACAAGTTTAACGGCGCAATTCAACACAATCCAAAATCATTCTCTGCAGCTGTGTGTGTTTAGAATCTAATATAGCACTAGTACAATACAAAGATTCATATCCCCATTAATGGTTTTGCCTAGTAAGGAAAAGATTTGTTTTTACTTTCTGATATTAAGACAGAAACAGTTAGCGTTTGTGAGAATAATATTTAAAGTTTGAGGTCAGTTTTTTCCCATGTAAACACAAATAGAAATGTTCAAAAAGCTTTTTAAACAATAAACTGGATATGAAAACCTTGTCAAAACCATCTTTTGTGCATTTAGCAGGAAAAAGCAAACACAAAAAAAGACAATCCACTTGTGAAAATAATATCTTGTCTTCATAGCAAGTACTAGTACTGCTAGCAGTTACTCCAGGTACTTCAAAGCTCACATTCACTGTGATCAGACAGAACAGCAGCACTAAATATACACACGTTTGTCACCATTATCTGCAGCCTGAGTCTACCACACCTGTGGCACACCTAGCTGCCACTGAACCACGCATTACACACCTGTCAAAAGTTCCTACCTCTAAGTTTGAGCCCAAGCTCTGCCATCTTTTACCAGAGGCAGCCACAATGTTGACCCGAAGAAGCAGCAAAAGCCAAAAAAGGACAGGAGGAGATAGTCCGAGAGTATCAGCACAAAACAGAATCTGATATTCCTGCCTCCCTCGCCTCCTCTCTCCTCTGCCTCTGTCACTCCTTGACCAGAAAGGGAAGAAAAGATCCGAAGAATGCAGCAGCAGCAGAGAGAGAGAGAGGGGGCAGAGAATGAGGGACACTGTCAATGAAAGGGAAAGGGATTGGAGCTGAGCAGGACAGGACAGGACAAGCCAAGAGTGGGAAATCATAATGCATCGTGGGATAGGGGATGAACGCAGATAAACACTGTTCGGCACCATCCCAGCGTGCAACAGGACAGAATGCAAGTGCCGTCACAAGATGGGGAGAAAAGACAGAGAAGGGCATATCAGGCAGAGACTGGCAAACAGACTCAACACAGGGCGACAGCAGAGGTGATGAGTGGCGGCATTAACTTTCTGGTCTGCATTTGCTGCAAATCTATACAGCTTAAATGAACAGAACACATGTCCAACTTTAACACAACACAGAGCAGCAAAGAGGAGCTTGGGTGAAAGCAACGTAAAGATGTATGGTCATAAAAAACTAGAATGTTTATATAAGTCTATCAAAATGAGAAGTAGCAGCAGGTGTTTGTAGGGAAGCTATACTGTCCTGTTATAAAGAAAATGGCCTGCAATTTGACTAAGAAGTGAAGAGAAGGATGCAAAAATAGCAATTTTAATTCAAATACAAATGTCATACAGCATAAAAAAAATACTAACATGCAACCATCTTCTTACCACCAAAACACCTGATAGAGTGAGAGGGAGCTGTCTGTTTTATTGTAAAGAAATAAGCAATGCCTCAATGCTGTTGTAGGACGGTCAAAAGCTACCCAAAGATGCTAAAGATTCAGATGAGTATGTCCACAGAAATAACCAACATGCAAACTAAAACAAAATACAATATAAAAAAGTGCCCTGCATGAAACTACGAAAAAAAATCACTGAAAGCAAGAAGCCATGGATGATGCTCACTCAGAATTTTACTGCTGTGCGTATGAAGAAGAGGGAAAATCAAATGCTGGTAGTTTAACTTTAAAGTTAGAGAAGGCAACCTTACCTAGATCGAGACTATATTCCTGCTTTCCTTTTCTTCTGAAAAAGTTGCGTTTTCTCCACGACATCCACTTACTCAAATTCATGATAGAAAGCAAGTCTTTAAAAAACACAAAAGAAGAGAGAGAGAGCAAGAGAAAGAAATGAAAACAACTAATCCGGAACAGGAAGACAAGGTGGTGATGGTGGTGGGCGAGTGAGAGAGACAGAGAATAAAGGAAGAGGAAGCAGAGGTGTGAGAGCATTTATCGAGTACGCTGGGTGGGTTTATTTGGGGTGCTGGGCCGGACTGTTTGACGTGACATCACACACTGGCTCACACACACACTTGACAGAAGGGTGACGAAAGTGAGTGACAAAAACAGGGAATGCTGCGGCTTGTCAATTCATATGTAAGTGACAGGTGACAGGGAAGTGTGTGCGTATGTGTGTGGCAACTGACAGCTGAAACACAGAGTGCTGCTGCAAACAACCGCTCACATTTTCCCACGTTGTAGAAAACGACAGCAGATATACATGACCCACAGTGACCTAGACCCCTAACCCTGCTGCTGACACTCTGGCCTGCGACACTCACTGCTTTTGCAATATGAAAGTGAAACCTCAAAGAATTGCTAAAGTATCACAGCAGATTAAGAGTCAAAATTCTGGCAATGCCTCTGACATTCAGTGCAGATCTATGAGCCAGTGCAGTGGAGCAGAGAACAGTAAAAAAAAAAAAAAAAAAAAGGCCAGAGTCCATTTGCTCATTGATATATTAAGTCAATGAGGAGCAACTGAACAAACAGCTCTATTCCCACACAGAGAGGCTGAAATGGAGAGATGTGAGTGAGGGCAGAAGGGAGGGGAGGAGGGAAACAGGGAGAGAAAGTGTTTTTTTTTTCCTGTGTTTTGTTTTCTCTTTTCCTTTCCTTCATAAAGAGGAAGTAGAGGAGGAATACCAGCTCAGTCCACCCTTGACCAACTTCCAGAGTCTGACTGAATTAAATCCACCTCCTTCTATAGAGAGCTGCAGCAGCTGGCCTGTAGGAACTTTCCACTGGGCTGCGTCATTCAGAAACAGGCGTCCTCCTCTGTAGGTTCGCAAACCATCCCCAGAGCATCCGTTATTAAGCTGCTCAAACATAGCCATGCAAGTGCACATATACTGACATAAACATCTCTCTCTCTCGCACATCATAAACCCTGCTTCTGAGTAATAGCCAGAAACTTTATTTTCATGTCTCACCACAAACATTGCTTGAGTTTATATGACAATCTGTTGACCAGTGAGTGAAAGAACAAACTATTATGCCATACAGCCTCGTGAAAATTAAATTAGCCTTAGATTGGGACAAGGGTTTGTGTTCTAAATGCAGTTCCCCTGACTGCAACCAGACTGTATGTCCTCCTCTGTCAAGCCTCTTCTCCCACAAGCCCAAGAAACCACACAAGATTGAGGCTACATTTCGCTACTCTTTTGGCACGTTGCCTGATACCGTTGAGATGGAGGGAAACTGCTCCACCCGCAATTTCTCGCTGGATTAGGGACGCAATCTCAAATAGGAAACTGGGGGGGGAAAATCTGATACACACTCTATGGTTCCAGGCGGAAATTCTTAAAAGAATGAAACCCCTTTTTAACTTTCTTTGACAAAACCTCCACATGGGTGCAGGAATAAACTTTTCCTCCTTGGTCTATAACAACAGTGATCTGGATTTTTGCACAGAGCCATATATAGTCTTTTTGAGTCACCACATTTTTGGTTTTGTTAACATATTTTATGTCAAGTAGCATGTAGAGGACTTTTGGTACCTGTATCCAGAATTTTAACCCTTCAAGTCCTAGTGCATCGGTGACACGTTTGGGCAAGCACACTTTGGAATACCGTAATTATGTCACCGTTTGTGGTATCAGAAAAAATCCAACGGTTTCTGAAAGCTGAGGCGTTGTGCTTAACAGCCAATATGGTGTCTTTACGGTAATTTCATTCGTGCCCCCCCAAGAAGCTCTAGAAGCAGCCCCATTGTTCCCAGAGAGCGGAGAACTGCCCTGTGTGACTAAAAAAAAAAAAACACACACACAAAACATTTATGCTCAATTTCATCGTTTTTTCCCACTAAAACACTAAAATCAAATTCCGTTTGTGTTTTTCTTCATTTTAAACCATCATTACACTATAAGAGGCAGTTAATTGTAAATAACTGCCAGATATTGAAAGTTTCTTCTGAAAAAATGGGCACAAGTGCTTACTAACAGGATATTTTAATCAAAATAAGAAAAAAAGACCAGGTGGACATTTTGAGGCTCAGGTCTTAAAGGGTTAAACAACAAGGGGTGGATCGAACTGAGAACTCGAGGTCATCGTGGTACAGTAGCAACGAGTCAATCACAGCCTAAAACATGCTGTTTTTCATTTATTTTAGACTAAATGGGACCATAATTTACAAAATGAACGTCATGTTGTATTCAAAAAGTCTTGAAACTAGCTATTGAGATCATAAACTCACTGGGAAAACGTTTACTGAGGTAACAGATCTAGTGAGAAGTAGAGTCATTTTCTCACAGACTTCTATGCAACCAGACCTCTTTTTTCAGCCAAAGGAGTCGCCCCCTGCTGGCTTCACTTTTCAGACCAGGAGGCTCCCTCCATCTTTTATATGCAGTGTATGGGTAGAACATTCCATTTGGTATGAGGGTGATATTGTTGTAAAAGTGAAACATTGTCATAATAAATCATCCACAATTGAGGATAATTGCATTGCATACCTTCTACTATACTAGTATGCTTTACTATCAACACCCATATTCCGCTGACAGAGAATTAGTTTCCCTGAAGGAAACTTCCAAACTATCAAAGTGCTGCGGGAGTTTGTGATGAAATGGTGTAATTAAGTCTGTGTCCCGTTTCCTTCAGCCTCCCTTCCTGATATTCAGGTTCAATTTCAGTTGTTGATCCTCGCAGTCACGAAACAGTAAGAGTCACCCGACCTAATTACAACACCAGTTAACAAGTTCAAATTCAATAAAGAATTAAATATAGTTACTATTAATTGTGTTTTTTGAGTGGGTTTGCCATTCAGAAGTTGTACACATGTTTGCGTTTCTCACAATTGCACAGAGAATGCACAAATCCCACAATACCATGGAGGTTGTGATGGATCTATAGTAATCTAAACTCCCAGCAGGAGAGGCTGTGAAAAAACAAACTGCAGAGCTTTTGGGATCAAAACAACTACACAGTTTTAAAAA
Organism: Chromis chromis; assembly: GCA_900302755.1. Classification (NCBI taxonomy): domain Eukaryota; kingdom Metazoa; phylum Chordata; class Actinopteri; family Pomacentridae; genus Chromis; species Chromis chromis. The sequence goes on along the minus strand of OMNN01033521.1, from coordinate 12,387 downwards.
GCTTTCAAATGTTTGCACTACACACCTAGTTTTAGCACCATAACTACTACAAGTAACACAGACTTGTTAACAACCAAACAACAACAAAAACTACTATGAGAAAGTGGGGCTTTAAATAAAGGGATTTACGTTCTTGAGTGAAATACCAGTGTAGCTTTAAGGGGTTAATTCAAACTCTTTCTCTCTGGGCCTCAGCCTGTTTTTTTGTTTTAGTAAATCCTGTCATGCGAGGGGTCAGAAGGTAGATTGGGCAACATGGCTTTGTAGCCCTAATGAGCTAGGAAAAAGGGGCAGAAGGGGGGATTTAAACTGGAAGGCCTCACCTTGGAAAAGGGAGATTCACAAGAGGAGGAGACCAGCCTGTGTGTTTGTGTTTAACAACCATAGGAACATTCAAAACTGATCATTTTCTGCCATTTCCAGCCTTCTCTTGAAGAGTTTAAATGTCACAGAGGCTGGGTGGGGCGGCTCAATGCTGCTTGCACATGGACCAAAGAGGCAGAGTCCCACAGACAACCGCACCCAGGGGAGATGTCTTGGCCGGTGCCTCCATTCCCAAATTTCCAGCCATGATTTTGCAGCGCTAGTTTCCTCCCACTTCCCAGGCGGCCAAATTCAGCTCCAAGCAAAGAGGCTAACACAAACACTGGGAGACTTGTGGGCCTATATATACTTCTGTGAAGATGCATCCAGCTGTTCCCTGTGGACACTTGTTTCTCAAATACACTCCTGAAAACTCTCAATGACCCGAGTGGGTCTGAAAATCCAGAGTCAAAGAAGGAAAAACACAAATTCAGGTCATTAGATTGCATCAAGGGGCGGCCACAGTGAAAGCTCCTTTGTTTTGATTTGTATTCCGTTCTACCCACGCATGCACACCCATTATTGTGTATTTGCATAAGAGTGCATATCAGTTCACTCAGTGACAGTTTGAAAAGTTTTTCTTTTCTTTTCATGCCATAGAAATGCGACAATTAACACTCCAGATAGCCTTAATGTTTCATCCAATTATTTCTGAACGAGTAATCCAATCCCTTTCCACACAGGCACATACACAGCAGCTGAAATATTTCCAAGCACTCGGTCCACCCTGCTGCAAGAGGCCAAGGCTAGAATTAAGACATGTAGCTGAGCTAGTATGGTGACAAATCACACCCTCCACACCCTAAGTTTGGTGACATTTATATTCACTTGTTCTCTTGTTAGAAAAAACAATATCTCCTACATCATGCTGCACGTTACACCCAAAGATGATGAGTAAGCAGATGATTCTGCGTTTAGCTCATCTGGTAAAGCTGATGGTGAAGCTTCTGTCATTTCTTTTGTCACTTTTTTAATGTATTTTACAACAGAAAGGGTAAAAAACAAGAGTAACAAAGAGTGGGAACCAAATGGGGTATCTGTTTTTTTCTGCTGGTGAGATTTGACAGCGTGCGTGTCGATCAAATTCCTTTTTTATTCTGTTCTCTTAAATTCCCCACTTTGAATTTTAGACGTGTACACATTCCATTAGCCGCAAGGTGCAAGTTGTGGTGTGTTGCTGCTATTCTCATTACGTTACAGATAACAGATTAATTGGAGAGGGCAATGAGTGAGGGGAAGAAAAGGCAGAAACAATAGCGAAGAACAAGAGCAGGTCAGGTAACCAGAGCTGTATTAGTGTGGTTTTGAGAAGGCTCTTCCACAGCAGAGCTCTCAGGTGTCAAATAAACAGAGAGGAAAAAAGGTCAGGTGAGTGTTCATTATTGTGTAATGGCTGTTAAACAACAGCCCATAACCTTCTGGATGATATTTGACCTTTCACATTTGTCTGCACTCTGAGATGAGCAGGGGGGGAAGGGAAGTGCACAGACCGGATATGTAGATAGGACTTGAGGGGGTTACAAGGTAATTCAGTGTGTTTCAGTCCATTTACAAGTGCAAACCATACACCGACAGAGTTCAGCCTATTAGGTCAATTTAGGGCAGTAGCTAATGATTATTTTAATTATAGATTGACTGTAAATTATGTTTTATTAGACTTTTAATCTTTTAGTCTGTGATGCCTGAAACAAAATTGAAAATGTCCATCCTAAGGTACGTGATTTCTTATTGTAAAGTTACTTGTTTGTCTGACCAAAGTCCAAAAGCCAAAAATATTCAGTTTAAAATGATGTAAAACAAAGTAAGACAGCACATAAAAGTAATATAATAATAGTAAAATGCTACATTCCACTAACTTCATATTCTAACAAGGAAAAACTATCAAATAAATAGAGCGTAGGCCAAATACAACAGGTACAATATGGGAATTTACTTTATCCTGTCAGTCACATACCTTCATACACAGCTGCCACATAATTGTTATAAAGTACCTGCCTCAGTAGAGTGATTTTTTTCCAGCTACACTACTTTTACAAGCTTCACGCACCTCTACCTTGCACTCTCGCTCCTCTATTCTTTACCAAACATTTTTCTCTGTCTCCGTGATCCATTGTGGGCTCGCATAGCAACTTGACACGCTGGAACACATGAACCTCCAGCCAACACCCCTCCACAGCTATGAGTGTGCATAAGTCTGTGAAAGTGACTGTCTCACTCGCTGACCTCCATCGCAAGAGGCAGAGCAAAACAAATACAAAACCCAGCCTCACCCCACATTGTAGATTAGGGCTGCAACTAGGAAATATCTTGATGGTCAAACAATCTATTAACTGTTGAAATAAATAATCAGCTACGTATCGTTACTCAATGGCTGTGACTCATGTGGTAGAGTGGGTTGTCCACTAAGTGAAAGGCTGGTTTGATCCATGGCACCTCCATATGCTGAAGTGTCCTTGGGCAAGACACTGAACCCCAAGTCGCTCCTGATAGCCGGTGAACATCTCGCCTGTCAACTCTGCTGCCACTCGTGTGTTAGTGTGTGTGAATGGGTGAATGCATAACACATTAGAGACGCTTTGTAGAACCTAGATCATGTTAAAAGATGCTATAAAAGTGTAAAACATTTGTAATGTAGAATTCTGTTTTCAAAATTTGTTTGAGGTTCTGCTAACTAAGAAGGAAGACAATAAAGCTGCTTGTGCATAGGCAACTTTTATATCAGACTATGTGTGTTTTTTGTGATTTACATGAATTGCCGCTAGAACACTGATTTCCTATAACCAGCTTTGTTACATAATTTTTGAAAAGTTGCTAAACCCATTGTTAAACAGTTGTGTGGTTTATCCAGTGTTTTCAGTTGTCTTGTGCCGAGTTCAGCAATGAGCTTGGTCCTTACGAAACATGGGCCATCTCCACAGAAGGTGGTCCATGCTTTTATATAATCACATCACACAGTGACTCACAAAAACACATGCAAGGACATCAACAACTAATTGATACTTAATTGGCAACTGATTTGTTCATTGATTTCAGTTGACTGCGCTGATTATTCATTGCATCCCTGCTGTGGATTAGAACTGCTGTAATTGGTTGGCATAACTGACACTGAAAAATGTGTTGACATCATTGTTTTTAACTAACACGTTTTTGTAATTTAATAAAAACAAATGTTTTTCTTCAGTATCACTAAAAAATTGTTGTGTCATGTCGTCAGTTGTTTTTGGCTCCAGTCATTGGACAGCTGCGTTTATCGCTACAGTTTGAGGCAATCACAGCAGCAAAATCTAACGCAGTTCAGTTTAAAAGTTTCCCAAAACTTTTAAAGAATGGGGTAATTCAAACTGTCACAAAACAAAAAAGGTGTTTTGTGCACTTTTCAAAGTTTAGGTGGCATACCAAAGCAGCATTAGCGCAAACAAAGTTGAGATTTTATGCAGAGGTACTTTACGACTGTTTGCTTCTCTTGCTCTCTGTGCTCACACATACTGTAAGTTAAAACAGCCAAATTCCCAATTAAGCTGTTGTCCTTTACATATTCCAGTTTCTGTTGTCAGACAAGTATAAAATAGTGACTGAAATGCAGTAAACAAGGCTGCATGTCAACCAACAGACATTTCTTAGCTGCTGAACTGCACCATTAAAATTCTGATTTTATAACTTCAACGTCATTTCACAAACTAACCACACAAGTTACAACAATGTCTGTGTTAAGAGTCCAGCTATACTTCCATAGAAGTTGAAGCTACTGCTAAAGTCAGAAAACGATGACACAATTAGTAGAGAAAAAAAAACTGCTTTAGTCTCTCTCTATTTGTAAAATATCTACCATGTCCTTGTTGTAATTTGTTTTACATAAAGACCAAAGTTTTCCACTTTGTTTGATAGAAACATGAACTTCTTTAAAATTGCACTACTGACTTATTTAAGTCCTCTTTTTATATATTTTTATCATGCTGGACTTGTCTGTTTACTGTCTCGCATTATTCAATGGCATACATACAATTAATTGACAGAACAATAGTTGTTAGGGATGGCCCTACTGTAGATGATTGCACTCTTTAGCACTAGTTTACACAAGGAGCACACACCAGCTAAAATAACTTATCTGTAGATTCAAGATAAGTGAATATGCTCACTTTCTCTGCAAAATCAGGATTCAGGACGACTGGCGGCAACTTTCTATCAGTCAGTCAGTAATAGTGACAGTTTGCTGTTTGAATATACACACAAGTGTTGTGAATAAATTATTCAACCTTTCAAACATGTCCACATGGTGACCAGCATGGAGATCACATGAACAAGTGCATTAACGCTTGTCATCTCAGCTGTGAAAACATCCCTCCACCTGCTCGCCACACACATTCACATCCTCACCTGCTTGTCAGTCACTTCTCAGAGCCCATGTTTCAGCTCCATGTAGGCTACAAATCTTCCTCTTTCTCACCATATATCTTCCTGTCTCAATTTCTGACACCAGACACCACAGCAGACAAATTCAGGTTTGTTTGGACGACACCGGATCAGCGTTAACTAACCACAGTTTATGAATGCCCTAAAAATGTCTTGTTGTAAAACTCACACAAATGTTGGGTTAAGGTAGACCGATGTGTATTCCATAGACTCCTTTCTAATTGGTTTTCTTGCAGCTTTTTCAGTTGCTTTAACTTGGCTTCTCAGACTTTAACATGCTCTTTGAATTTTAAAATAGAACACCTAGTTTCAGCCATATTTCTCTCAACCCATCGACACACACCATAAATATTCATCCACAAAGTGAAGATAAGAAACATTCGGGCCAAGACCTGCAGGTTGCCTCAACACAAATGTGCGTTGCTATATTCTCTGGATTGTTTTCGGTGCAGCTATGTTATGTTCTAAATTTTTCCCTCCTTTGCCATAAAGAAAACATTACTTTTGGGGTTGCTAGGGGAAACCTGAATCTTTGTAAGAAAAGCATTGTGGTCTGGAGACAAGCGTTGTAAATTACAAACTCACTTCGGCACAGTGGAATTCCTGGCACGGAATCTGCCAGTGCTCTGAGGCTGGCTGGGTGAGGAAAGCTGGCACATGGACTGGACTTTTTTTTACTGTACTTTACTGTTTACAGCTGAGATGGAGAGCTGGCAGGGGGCGGGGTAGGTTGAATCCCAGGACATCACTAAAGAACATGCGACTGCGTTTTGATGCCAGCATAAGCATTTATATAGGAAATTCACAGTGCACATTACAGCTAAAACTATCAAACTAGTGGAAATTACATAAGTTATATTCCAAAAGGTTTATACCCTAAGTTGATTGCAGCTTTAACCCTTTAAGACCTACAATAGAACAAGTAGCCAGAGCATATCTTTACATTTTTACATGCTGTAATGCCGTTTTTTAAATCAAAATACATATACAATCAGACATAACTATATACAGAAAGAACCAATTTGCAGAGAGACAACATGTACATCAAAGTAAACTATAGATATATATATACACTATATACATCAATGGTGCAATCAAAGTTCAAAGTCGAACATTACACTTCAATAGCACCAGTGGAGCTGTGATAGGGCTTGTGACAAAATACTGTCCACGATAACACACAGAGGAATGGGGTTTTGCGGTTCCACATATATGTGGGTCTGGGTGTAAATTTAATGTTGAACATCACAAAAGCAAATTTTATTGGGGCCCTATATTTGACTGTGTTTACCGTGTTTCTCTATTTAAATGATTCCGAACCTCTGAGTAAAGACCTCAGCAAAATCAACTGGAGGGTTGTAAGATGAGAAAAACTCATTTCTGTTACTCAAAACTGTTTTTTTCCATTTTACACTCTCCGTTTTTCCTGTAAACTACTAGGCAGGTCAATTCCTATTATAATTCCTATAAATATTAATTAAACCAAACAATGTGAGAAGAAGGAATTATTTAACAACTTTTCTAAAAGTTTGGGATCTATGGCTCTACTCCACCGTCTATAATTCATCAACACTGTAAAGTAATTAATAGTTTTTCCCAGTTTCTGTTTCCATACATCATGCATGTAGTCATTTTATTGATGAAGAGTGCTTTTACTCTGACCTTGCCAGTGGTGTTTGTAGTCGCAGGTTCTGGAGAGGGCGATCACAGTCGCGATGAGTAAAGGGGTGAGGAAGGCACACAGCCGCCACGCTCTGCCTTGTCCTGCTGCAGTGAAGCAGCGCAGCTTCCCTGCGACGTACAGCGCTGTGAAACCCAAACCTGCGAATGCAACTGGAACCGAGGAGAGAGAATCGAAAAGGGTGATCAGAGCCAGAGGACGTTTCATACAGAAACAGATTAGGGTGAGAAACTAAGAGAGCTGCAGCAGAGATCAGAGCTCAAGAGATGCTGTTTAGAGTAACACAAGATGCACTCTTGTTCATGCAACCAAATATGAGCCCGAAGGCAAAAATACACTTAAATGCATCTATTTTGAGATGTCGGCCCTCCTGCCTCACTTTGTGCATTTGTTTGCTTTTGTTGTTGAAAACAGACGAGCTAAGCAAACACATTTGACCACAACAGCCTCTTACAGGAAGAGTGTCCGCTGGGAAAGCTCTTTCTGCCCTCTATGACCGCATCTGGGTCACCGCTGCATCGGAGCTCCAGGTTCATCTGACCGTCCGGGAAGCAGCGGTAGAAGAAGTCTGGTCGCGGCCTGAGGGAATAAACGGAGAGACAGAGAGGGAATGTAGAGGACGAATGCAGGCTTCTGTTCGCTGCAACACTCACTAAAGTTACGATACGCTGTGTGATGTGTCCCGTTTACCTGCCAACAACAAGTTTGATGACGTTGGTGAAAACTCCATTCAGCACCAGAGTCAGAGTCACAGCTGGATGACAGGGGGAGACACAACTGAATCATGAAAAAGACCAGTCAACTCAAGAAGCTAGTTGACAAAAAACAAAAACAAACACTTGTGTCTGCTTCTTACCCAGTGAGGCTTCTTTCAGATCTCCGCGCTCTGTCTTGTTCAGGTAGGTGAAAACCAGGATTACAATCAAAGGGGTGAAAACCGCCACGCTCTGACACAGACAGAAAAAGAGAACAGCATAAAAACCAAATCTATTTAAAGCAAAAGGAAAAGAGTGGTCCACCAACTTAGTGTGACGTTTCTACAGCAATGTCAGCAAAAAGCACGGATGCACCAGAACCAGAAATACTGTTTTTATCCCTTGCAGTCTTCTTCTATGTCAAAATCTGGCACTAACATTTTACACAATGTAATCCAATCAGATCTGCCAGAGATTCAGATGCGTTATCCTCATAGCAGCTGATGTAGTCTCGAGTTACAAGCGTCAAGCTGACGTCGGGTTTACAGAGGTCTGGTAAGGTCGCTTCTTTCTAACGCCACACCTCCAGATGTGCTGAAGCAATTTATCAAACTTTACAGGTCCCTCTGAAGCCACAAAAGGATTTAAACAACTTTTTTCCACATACAGTAGTTTTGCTGTACATCAGAAACCTGTCTACAGCTGGTGGACTTCCCCTTAAACATCTGTCTGTCTGTATGCATGTATAGTATATAAATCGTATGGAAAGTGTTACCATTATTTCAAGCTAATCTTTCTATTGTAATATCCCAATACCTCATATATTTAAGGGATCCTTATCAAAAATGTTTGCTTATGTTGTATGATTGTTAAAAATAATGATGTCTGATTTAATTTCTTCCACTTTAAAAGCTCTCTACATCCACACAGTTTCCCTACTTTTCAGGACTGCGTGAGAAAGTCCACACTGAACTCATCTGACATCGTCCTGATGCTATTTTTGTACAGATATTGTTCGTTTATGCATCGTTTGTTTGTTCTCCATCTGAAGCCACGAAAGGATTTAAACTACTTTTTTTCCATATACAGTATTTTGCTGTACATCAGAAACCTGCATATAGCTGGTGGACTTCCCCTCAAACATCTGTCTGTATGCATGTATAGTATATAAATAAATAACAACAGCCTTCACTTAAAAGTATTATGATAGTGTTTCTATCAATATTTCAGGCAGCCACTGTTGTTTTTGCCACTACAAGATGAGAATCAGCTTCCACAGACTGCAGAGAAGTTGGTTTGTCTGAGTTAAAATAGAAGGTAATAAGCATTTGCAGCCATTCATCTGCCAGTCCTGTTCTTGCTGAGTGGTAAAACATTTATGCTTCATAACAAAATGACAGTTTTTGACAAAAACAAAAGACATGATATTCATTGTGGTAGACTTCCTTCTCTCAAACAACAATCATGTCCCTGTGATTTGAGTCCAGCTTTACAGTTCTGAACATTTCCTGGTTTCTTTTCACCTCTATGACAATAAACTGAATATCTTTAGGCTGTGGACAAAATGCGACATTCGAGGACGCGATCTTTGGCTTTGAGAAACACTGATTGACTTGAAACCATTTTCTGACATTTTATACACCAAACAACTAATCAGTTACACAAGAAAACAATAGGCAGATTAATCAACAATGAAAATAACTGTTGGTTGCAGCTCCACTTATAATATGCTTTGGATAAGGGTTGGGACTGTTATGTTAACTGATGGTGGTTAATGTGCTGAAAAGAAACATTAGTATGATCGTTCAAACACAGCAGGAGAAGAGAAGATTCTCTGAACCGATTTGTTATCTTCTACTTTATCTCAGATGCATGCAGACACACTTACAAACATGAGAAAGGTGGGGACGTGGTCTCTCTCCACACGATGGAACTTGTACAGCCACATCTCCTCCGCCTGGATCTCACGGTAGAAAGGAGGAAGCTGCTCCGTCACACTGAGCGTAGTGCAAACAGCATTACGTTAGTGTTTGTTTTTCCGCAATAAAAACACAACACCTGCATTATAGATGATGGAACTGTTGCAAATGCAGTTACGCACCCACAGGTATTATTCAAAGAAGGCACACAACTTACAGGAACACCACCAGCAGCGCCAACCGGACGGAAACTTCCGACAGGAACCCACGCAGCAGCCTCCTCTTCATTTTGTTTCTTGGAGTGGACTTCAGTCAACAGCGAACATCGTCACTCCGCCTTCTTTAAGCTTAACTGGGACTAAAGGAAATTGGGGAACTGAGTTTTAGTTTATACAGTGATTAATCTGGGTGTTAAATGGAAAAATTAGCTCTATTGTATTATTAAATACAAATAGCTGTTTTCTTTTTATGATTAAGGCCTGACTGCTAAACGAGGCTTTAACATCAGTCAATATCAGCTCAATGCAAATGAATAAGTACTAGTGTGTATGGTGGACAATAAACAAGAAATTGCAGTCGTATGGAAAGTGTTACCGTTATTTCAAGCTTGTTTTTCTATTGTTATGCCACAATACCTCATATATTTAAGGGATCCTCATCAAAAATGTTTGCTTATGTTGTATGATTGTTAAAAATAATGACGTCTGATTCATTTTCTTCCATTTTAAAAGCTTTTCAGGACTGTGTGAGAAAGTCCACACTGAACTCGTCTGACATCCTCCTGATGCTATTTTTGTACAGATATTGTTTTCTTATGCATCGTTTGTTTGTTCTCCATCTGGTATTCTGGTTCTCTCACCCGTCTAACCTCACCCTAACCGGTCGAGGCAGATGCTTGCCATCCCTGAGCTTGGTTCTGTCTGGCTTTAAAAGAGTAAAATATCCTTGTGGTACAAGAAACATATCAGTGTTTTCCTTAATTTCAAATCACAGTCAAGTATTAAATCCAGTGTCACATACAATTTCCTAAAGATCCTTCTCCCTTAGATTATACTTATCTCCAAAAAGAGGAAAACAGTCCCAAATAAATCAGGTAAATATTCTTCTTTATACAATATATCTCCATCAGATGAGCTGGTATTAAGGATAATGTTGAGAACGTGTCAGTATTTATTCTGTGTAGCTCCTGCTTCGTCTAAAATCAGACATAAAGGCCAACATACTGCACCTGTGCCCTTCTCTTCCAGGTGATACACATATTTAGGAGATGCTATTTAAGTAAACACAACATAAACAGCTTTTATTCATCTCCAACTAGCTGTACAGCCTGTCAGCACACAGAAAAAGAGGAAAACAAAGCTAGCATCAGTGACTCTGTGGAAACTAGATGTTAGCAGACCGAGCTAAGCTAGCTAGCAACATCTGTCAAACAAGACATCTGGCCCAGTTCCGCGTTGACAAACAGCCAACAGCAGCTCCGGTACTCACCTTTAACGGGCCGGTATTTATCTCTTTATCCTCATATTAACGCGTTCCGTTAACACGAACCGGGCCTCGACATCCTCCGGTTCTGCCGACGGTGAAAGTCGCGCATTTGTGAGGACTTGAGAGAAGCAGAGATGCCGCGGAGGAGCGGAGCGGCGCGTCAAGCTACCGGAAACAGCGCACACATCCGGTTTAGATTTTCAACATAAGAGTATGACACTAAACCAATAAACTGAAGACGGAGAATTAAAAATGTCATTCAAAGAGATAAATGCAAGTCTCTCGCTTTAAAGAACATAGTTTACCAAATCTTTACTTTTTATTCCTGAATGTCATTATTGCAATGCTTTAATGTAAAATTACAGCTATACTCCCAATATTTACCTGTATACTAGTATATTTTGAGGACTTAATTATACATTTTTGCCATTTAAAGTTTGTATACTTAAATTAACTCACTCTTTGCATTTATTACTTATACTGTGCGTCAGTACTTCTGTTGCTTTTATTGTATTTTGTGAAGCAGGTTGATATGTTTTCATGCTAAATACACATTAAACACATTTTGTCTGTCAGTGAAGTTCTGTGAAATAATATTTATCAGCAATTATTTCCAATTTTTGGCATAATCAATGTCATACTGCAAGATTACAAGTATTGCATTGTTATTTTTATTGCACTATTATGGTTCTATGCACTGAATAAGCTTGAAGAGATTCTGTTGGTTTGTTTTGGTCACTTATTTCATGACTTAAATGCACCACCATTTCTTACTTTATTAATTCTTATTTAAATTATTAACTTAATAAAAACAGTACTTCATGGTTTAAAACTCATCCTATGGCTACTGTAACACACATATTGTTGTATATGTATATATGTTTTGTATTGTCTGTTGTGTTATCTTTTATTCCTAAACACCATTATACAATATAGATAAATGCAATGCATTAATATAAGATTTTATTTATAGTCTGTTTTTGTTTTGTCTTAAAAAAAAAAAGAAAAGAAAAGACACAAGGATATTTAATAAGTAACAAGCTAAATTTACTTAACCTAATTTACTCTTGGCATTTACTAGCTGTACTGTCTGTATTTCTGCTGTTTTTATTGTATATAATGAAGCATGTTGAGATGTTTTCATGTGATTTACATTTTAAGCACATTGTGTCTGTCGCTGAAGTTACATTAATTAATATTAACCAGTCATTATTGCCAATTTTGGCCATATTCTGCATAAATATGTGATTGGTAATTTAATTGGTACTACTAATTAGCCCTAATTAGGCCTGCCTTTTCCTTTTTTTGTCTTTCAATTTGTGATTTCAATCCACCACCATTTTTAATCCATAAACTCAGGAGTTTATTTAACTAACTTCATAAAAACAGTAAAATTCTAAATATTCTTACTGCAACTAATTATGTGTTTTTGTATTTTCTGTTGTGTTTCCATGTTCTTAGCGTTTAAAAGCACCACAAAAAGTGCTTGAACGTTGTTTAAAGAAGGTATGTGGTGCTTCATAAACAGGAAACTGCAGTGAGATGATTTCATGTGACTTGACATGTGGATGCCAGAAGCCACGTCACGTTACAGATGATTTTAAAAAAGAAACTGTGACGTTGCACGATTTTTATTGTTTTTCCAACAAAGCAATTAACTTTTCACTTTTCTAAACTGACAACATATTATAGTTTTATTTTAAGATGTTTGTTTTCTTAGAGGACACAGAATAAATTAATGCATTTACCTTTGTTTCAAGGTTTATTTATATTTAGACAAATCCCTCAACACACTATAAAAAAAGAAAAAAAAAACGATATTAGTCTGGCAGCT
>OMNN01033511.1:0-15221 GCA_900302755.1 Chromis chromis | reverse complement strand
TGCATCAAGCTTCATTGTCATGCTGCAAAACCCATTTGAGCTTGAGCTTTAGGTCATGAACTGATGGAAGGACACACACGTACACACACACGTACACACACACGTACACACACACACACACACACACACACACACACACACACACACACACACTTTCTTTTGGTCAATTCACTTAGCAGCTCTGACTTCTTTAATTAAATCAAGCACATTACTGTGTTTCTGAAGAAACAGACAAAACCTTAGAGAGAATTTAGAGTGTATTAATACTGCAAATAACATACATTTTAAAAATTGCAAATAAAACCAAACCATAATATATTCCATGCTTTTGAGGGCCCCTTTCTTGTTAAGGCCGTTGACACAAAGTTCTACAAGGACCCTATGAGTAACAAAGAAGTATCTGGAACTGCAAGAAAAACTATCAATGAGGTCTGACACTTGTACATTTGCATATTTTGTTTGATGACATTTATTTCCAGCAGGTGGGGCTATTAGCTTTATAGTAGACATGGGTGTACTTGTTCAGCTCTTCAGTACTGTAACTCATGGTTTGGTTACTTTAAACAAGATTAAATACAAGTATGTTTTTTGAATTTTTATTTTACCCACATTATAACTTAAAGAGGTCAAACAGACTGATATCCAAAAAATTGGGGACTGCAGCTGAAGGGAGTATTTATGCAGTTCAGATTTTGATATGACAATTTGTATTTAAAAATGTCAACTGAAAACATACAATAGAGCAGACCACTTGAACCAGTTTTATCATATGGAAATATGGCAGGGTGATGTCATTTACATGCTGGGTTGCAAAATTTAACTATGTTGATAGGTAGAAGAAGAACAGCTTAGTCCCCATGCTAAATGTTGGATAAAAAATATTTCTTGTGTCAGAGTGATGAAGATCATGATGATAATAACCAAAAATAATAACCCACTCAGTAGAATAATTGTAGACAAGATGTGAAGCCTACGACTGACAAGCTCCATGAGGGACTAGGTGGTGTTCTTTTTAGTAAACAGTATGTCACTTTCAGCTAGTCAGCTGCCTCCTGATGGTATGGGTGTAGCAAAAGCAGGGGTACTCCCACTGTCTTGATCCATTGGGTTTTAAAGAAGGGGAAAAGGAAATTACAAATGGTGGACCTGCTGCAAACACCACGGATCGAGACCAATAAGAAAAAGAGAATTCTTGAAAAACAAAAACTTTAGACCTATTAGACAGAAGTTGGAATCCATTTATTAGAACTTCAGGACAACACTTACTCAGCATGGCTACCACAGCATCCTCCTGCTACACACCTATCCTTCTGGTTTGAGCTCAGTAGGACGCTGAAGCTGGCTGGAGAATGAAGAGTGTGCAAAACTATTGCCAAAACAAAAGGTGTAGGCTTTAACTAATCTAACATATGAAACATATTTTGGTTTGTGTAAGGCTTTTTTGCTTACCATGGAATTTCATATGTGTCATTTAACTGTTTTGATGTCTTTTGTTTTTTCTACACTGTAGAAAGTAGTCAAAACCGTTGACTGGTACTGTATATCATTTGCCTAAAAGGCCCACACACCACACACACTCTACATGCATGAATTTGAGCCCTGTCCTCTGTGTTTGTTTGCATTGTAATTACCAGTTGCATTTTGCCTCGCTCCAAGAATAAAATAATTGTAAAGATAATAATACAGTGTCAACAAAATGTCTGTTACCTGACCTGAGGTGAGGTGTTTTATTTGTTTTATTTCATCATATTATTATAGAAATAAGGCCAAATTGCAGCAGTTATTACCTCCGCCAAGCGAGTGCTTTTCTAGTTTACTCATGAAATAGACATTCATTTCCTGATTGAAAAGAGTTAAAGCTTAAACTGTGGAAATGTCAACAAGACACTTTAATTAGCACATCATCTGTTGCTATTGTTTGTGAATGTTTTCATCACCATGTCATTCAGGGCAACACTGAATATCAATTATGCATACTGGATGCCTATTTTTCCAGATATGACACCATGCAAAAAAGCTATCTGATCAGTGTGTGTGTGTGTGTGTGTGTGTGTGTGTGTGTGTTCGAACAAGTGTAATTTAATGTGCAGACGCTGTGGGTCAGAAGATTTAAGATTCATCTGACATAGATGCTGGTTTCAGACCACTGACCGTTTCCACTCACGCTGACAGACACAAGCCCTCGGATGCAGATGGAAACATCAGTTATTTCATACTGCTGCTGTCTAAGCAGTGATGCAGTGGCAATAAAAATAGGGTTTTAAGATGCAATCCTTTCTTTTACCACAACAACCTGAACTACTACTAATACTGCTACTGATAATGTTTTAAGTATGTGATGTCTGGAATTTATATAAATCAAAAACATGAGAATAAGGGCAAGTAATTATGATTTTTTTCCCCAACAGTAATATTTATTTTTTGCCTGTGTCTCAAGTCAACTCACTCGATTATCACCGACACTACAGTTGTCCACAACTCCTTTAAGTGCCTTCAAGTTAATTTTGGGGTTTTCAATGCCAAAAGCTCTACTGTTTTGGTCCAGTCACTCAGTGCCTACACCAACCTTGTCCAGAAGTTGTTTTCAGTAAAATGGCTCTGTTACGGCCACTGGTGTCAGTGGGCCGTATTGTGTGTGTGTGTGGTGGACATTTTGCATGTGTGCAGAAAAGATGGCCTGTGATTGCCAGCTGTAGCTGCCTTGGGGAGTCTGCTCTGGAGCCCCAGCTGTCTGCCATTGGCGCTGATTGGCCTGAAGCGGCTGTGTCTAAAATCACTCCCTATGCCCTATATAGTGCACTATATAGGGCGCACGCCATTTTGTAGGGGTGTCCGAATTCTAAGTTACAAATTGAGTGCCCTATATAGTGCACTCAAAATTTCCCACAATGCACCGTAAAAAGTCAGTGGCACGCTGCTCAGTCAGTCAGTCACTCAGTCTCAATCTGTAGTAGTGATGGGAATTCCGGCTCTTTTAGAGAGCCAGCTCTTTCGGCTCCCAAGTGACTCCTCAGATTATTTGTTGCTTAAATTAATTAATTACCAAAAAATATGTATAAAATGAATTACTAATTTAAAAATCATGCATTATATCAAATTCTTATTATTTATATGGTTTTATTCATATAATCAACATGGAGCGAGCAGAATGCTACAAAAACAAAATTAATGATAAAGTAATATTCCAATTACACTGATGGATGAACAGTCCTCAAGTGCCTGTGCAGGTTGTTTGTGGCTCCACTCCATCTGGGCGCCGATGGATTCACCTCAAATCCCGCCCTCTACACACCCACATTTTACCATGAATGGTCAATGCAAAGTACCTCATGAATGTTTTTGCATATCAATAAGCTGCTAATCAATGGCATTTTACGCTTGATTATGACAGAGAAGACAAGGAAAATTTATTTCACGGAGACCGAAATAGAGGTGCTTGTGGGTGAGGTGGAGGTCTGAAAAAATATTTTATTTGGTGGTCACAGTAGTGGCATCACTAATAAAAAGAAACAAGTGAGTGGCAGCACGTCGTCACCGCTGTAAATAGTGAGTGCCACAGAGGGATCTGTGGCAGAGGTGAAAAAGAAATGGTCGGATCTGAAGGTGGAGGCCAAGAGGAGAGTGGCATGGCACTGTCAAAGTGTGTCTGCTACAGGTGGGGGCAAAGGCACACCCAAGCCCACACTGCTGGACAGTAAAATAGCCTCCATCCTTGGGACGGCCAGCGTGTATGACATAGTGTCGGAGAAGGAAGGAGATACGGATTTGGCAGAGACCACAGAGGAGACCGGTAAAGTACAGTTTTATCTCTTTATTAAATGTATAAATTAAATATTTCAACAGAGACTTGTGAAAAGGCAGTGGACTTATGTGTTATGGGCCCGCAAATCTCCATGGTCCCTAAAGACTTTCTCCATCCTGATCTTCCAGCAGTGCCAGTGCATCCATTCAGCATTGTGCACGAGTGTCACCGCACTATTTATATGCGTACTCAGCAAATAGACTGATTGTTACACACCTTGTTGTCACAATGAATACTAATCAATCAGTGCTACCTACCGCTCTATATCATTTGAAGATGGAATTATGATATATGAACATTGTGCATAAAGTAGTAGGCCTAATGGCTTACTAAAGGAACACATCTAGGGTGAATGCAGTGTGAGAGTTAGTGGTTGGTGGTTGGAGGGCCAATGGCGCAGATTGGCAGCCTGGCTTCCAACAGTCTACCCCAGGGCAGCTGTGGCTACATATGTAGCTTACCACCATCGAGTATGGAGTGAATGAATAATGCAATGTGAAGCATCTGTGAGTGTCCAGAAAAGCACTATATAAAACCAATGCATTATTTTTACTATTATCTATAACACTGCAGACTTGGGTGTTTATGATTACGCTGGTCTATAAGTCTGATATGTGATGACATTAAATGTATGAGATC
The DNA here is from genome assembly GCA_900302755.1 of Chromis chromis. Lineage (NCBI taxonomy): Eukaryota > Metazoa > Chordata > Actinopteri > Pomacentridae > Chromis > Chromis chromis. The sequence goes on along the minus strand of OMNN01033511.1, from coordinate 10,780 downwards.
AATCTGGCTTCAATTCACCACCTCACCATCTGCACCGCCAGTTCCCCCTGTCTCCAAAATGTTCCTACGCAAGCATCAAAGTTGGCGTACCGGTGCGCACATTCTCACGCCAAGTTTATTTTTATAACAGAACCATATTTCTTGCCAAGCTGAACCTCTGGTGTATGTCATTTGGACCTCTTTCATGCCACATATGGCCACTAACCTTTAAGAAGTTCCATTCTCACAGGCGGAAAAGACAGATTACCAGATTAGTATTATTATGTAAGGACGTGGCTTGGTCTTCCCTGATGCCTCAGCAGCATAGGGCTTTATACAAATAGAACTCTTGCATCCTCATACCCTAGTTAGAGCACTGAGGTTGACCAACCAGATACTCTGTTTTTGAGCCCGGATCTTGAAACATCTCAGAGCTGATCAACAGTAGCTGCTCCAAATGTCTGGAACAGTTTACCTTTCCATGTGAAAACTGCTCAGACTTTAGAAACTTTTCAAGCAGAACCTTCATCTATTACTGTGTGGTATTTCTATTCTTCCTATTATTTAATTATTTTTTATTTAGCTTTGTTGTATAGTCCTTGGGTTTTCTTTGCACAATTTTCTTTCTTTATTTCTTTTTACTTTTTAAGCGCTATGCGATGACATGTGTTGTAAATATGAATAAATATAAAATATAAATATAAATATAAATATAAATATAAATATAAATATAAATATAAATTGAATTGAATTAACTGTACAGCACTTAAATGTGCTTCATAAATAAGTTTGACTTTCATTTTGACTTTCAGTTTCAGTGCAGTGGGTTGCAGTAGGTTGTTGTTGTTTTCTGTGGCAAAGAAAACTGTAACTTGTAGATAGTGGAAGGGGGAGATATGTGGACTGAGATAATTGGCCAATGGCAGGCTTATACTCGCAACCTACATCCAGTGAGTCACACTATCGCAAGTGTAACATTGATGTTGCATCTAGACTATCTAATATTAAACAGCTCCAAACAAAGTTTTTTTTGTTTTGTTTTTAGAACTGTACATACTCTTACATTCAAATTCAACTGCACTGAACTGTGATTACCTACCTGTTGCTTCTGCTATGCCATTACTCAATTGCAACTTTAACTGGGGGCTCATTTTATTCTCCTCATGCATTAATTCTTGGTCTAAAGGCTGCATCCAGACATTTCTCACAGGTTCAGGCTTTGCATGCAGGTTAACTGCTACATATGTACGCTACTAATGTGGGTAAACCTGAAAGCTGTTTTATTGAAAAGTTTTTATGTTAATTTATTTTGTACAATAAAGAATTGGTCTCCTATGCGCAGTTTTAGGGAAACTGTCATATGTTTTAGTGTCTTGGAGATTAGTAAATCTGAAGACTACAAAGTTTGTCTGCAAAAGCTGCTATTGACTTATGAATGTGAAAATGTGAATGTTTTAAATACAGAGTTTATGCGTTTTAGATTGAAAATGAACGTGCATAATTTTAGTATCCAGAACAATTGTTAGTTTTTTCACACAGCTAAACATAGATTGCTATAAGAACAGTTGAGTATTGTTGTAGGAGCCCAAATTCCTATTATTCATGGGTGTGACTTTATTTTGTTTCAGGTAGAAAACAGTATCAAGTACATTTAAAATGATAAAACATTGAAGCGTAGATGTATTTTTTTCTCAAGACATTTTACAGGGATCTCAAAGGGAAAATGTTTTTGGTTGACGCGACACCATTCCTAGGACTCAATGCAGTTCACATTAGATATAACAAAACATATTGCAGATGACAGAAATTGGGACGGCCCAGCCACCTTGGGTGGATGAGCTGTTGCAGTATCTTCACTATTCCTACTTCACACTTAAGTCTGAGGGCAGCATGTCTATGTGGAATCTCCTCAAGACCCACTAAATTATGAAATTACAACAAGAAGTTACCTCTCGCTTTCATCGGCAGCCTTCTCAGCCTCTTCCAGTTTCTGCAGAGCTGTTGCCAGTCTCTCCTGAGCTCGGTCCAACTCCTCCTCCACAAGCTGGATGCGTCTGTTCAGGGAAGCTACCTCTGCTTCAGCCTGAGCACAGATAAATGGAGTGAAGATTGATTCAAACAAATCAGTATTCTTACAGCTACAATCCGGGACCAGGTCGAGGCAAAATAGTTTTTCCTAAATTTCAAAATGCAAGTAACATAAGTTATGCATTTATATATATACATTGAGTCTCAGTGAGGGAGTAGACTAATATCAGTACAATATCAGTACAACAGTGATGTTTAGATTTAATCAATGCTGGTTGTGCACAAATTAATTCAAATGATTAAACATTATATGTTAATATTTAATGGTGTGAATGTTGTATGTCTGTGTCGATGTTTAAACTGGAGTTTGGAGCTTGATAGCCCTGTACACACCTTTACACTGTGCTTTTCTGACAGCTGTATTTCCGATATAAAGACAGTGATATTAATTCTGCAGGGACTCAGGATTAACTGTGTTAGAGAATAAACACAGGTGGAGGAATCCATGATGGAAGTTTTACTTTCCTTTCTTTTGTGACTTTAGATCAGCATGGTTGATGGTCCACAGGAGTTATAGTTATAGTCATTAAAGATGCTTGTTCTTCTGCTGTAACACCCTCAATAGAGTGTGCAAAATTCTAACATTTTATTTGTAGTTGTAGTCTAGAAATACCTGAGACAACTCTTTTAAAACTACCACTTAACTTAGTCTTATGCTAGACGTAGTGAGACTAAAACTGAACACTACCAAATTGAACACTGGCAGATACTGTAACCAGGGAGGAGTGAGTGATATACCTAAAATGGACTTGAACCATTGTTAAGTTCACAGTCAAGGTTGAGTGGCTGACATCATAGCCAAAATAGGGATTTGAATCCCCACAACAGCTGTGATGAGTCCATGCAGGGCATGATGAGAATGGAATGCAACAGAGAAGCAGGGAATCAAACAGGCTTGGTTTACACTGGCTCCATCATAGCTTTTATCAGGGCCTTAGCTCAGGGCCCACACTATGACAATATGAAACAGTACCCAGACTAAGATATTTCTAGGTTTACAATGTAGGATAGTTACTTCTCCTGTGCAACTTGTCTAAGAAAAGGTGCACAACAAGTTACTTTATCTACTAAAAATGGAAACCCAATCTAACATCTTGTCTGTCTCGATCTTTTTTATGGTAGAGAGGAATAAGTCTATAGATAGATAATAGATTATCTATAAATAATGTGATGTTACTAACTGTGCACTAATCACAACACTGTTGCACTTTTGGAGTTGTCTTACTTACATCAGCAGCCTTCTTATCAGCAACCTCAAGCTTTTCCTGAGCATCCTTTAGGGCCTCAGAGTATTTATCAAGCTCGTCCTCTGTCCCCTTCAGCTTCTTTTGCATTTGGAGAAGTTCATCTTCATGCTAATGGTGTTGGAGAACATTCACAGATTTAGATGGAATAGAATATCATGTCCAAAACGTTTACAAAAAACCATATACTTTTCTGTATTCCAGTTGCTGTCGATATGTGTGGTTAAATGTGTGGCTGTCGATATTTGTGGTTAAATGTATCGTCTGTGCAGTTTCAGTCTTCTTTGTTTGTTTATAAGACTAAACGTTGAGTACTGTAACTTGAAAGTAGCTTGAAAGTGTATGGTAACTTTTTAATTAGTCTTCAAAAAGTGCCTACAGCAGTTTTTGATAGCTGTAATTATTACTCCCACTCATTGTGGCCATGAAGACATGCCTTTCTGAGATGTTTCCGATGGACAGTGAACAAAATCCACAGACCTGGTTCTGTGATTAGAGCAATTTGTTTAATGTGTTCCCCTTTACTTATAATGGGATGTCATTAGAAAGTAAATCCCTAATGGCCTGTATAAACAGGTAGAAATGATTAAAGGGACCAGAATCGAATTGAACATATGAATAAAACCCCAACAGTGTTTTAAGACACACTTGAAAAATTGTAGATGTATTCCTTTATATGAATAGAATTTTGAGCTACCCTGCGCTCAGATACCAAATTGTTGAAATTTAAGGAGAATTTTACATCCCTTCATTTTGTGTCATGTCGTGTTAAGTATCTGTTGCTATTCTAAAAGGTCACATTTGAAGTAGTGGTAAAAAAAAAAAAAAAAACCTGCTGAAAGAGGAGAGATTCAGTTAATCACACAAATGGGGATCGCAATGTGCATGTTTGGACAGGTTCTCTTCAGAGGCATTTATGAATACCCTGACGTAGTTGTAGGAAGAAAGACCAAGACAAAATGGAGAAAAATTCAAACACTACCCACTTCACAATTCCACATCTGGCCAATCACTCAATAAAGCTGAGAGCAAATGCCTGATTGTTTAAGAAAGCTATGAAAATTGTTGGAAGCAGCCCTTCCTAATTCTGACACCTTAAGAATTTTAGTAGGAGGGCTTCAGATGCTATTCAGTAATGACAAACAAACAAAAACATTTCAATATATTAAATAGAAATCGGAGACTTTGGGCTGTAACATTATTTCATAGCCTATGCATTTGCTTGATAGTCATCCACCCAGGATGAAGTCCAAAAATAGTTGAGCCCACAAAAGTTACCATTGTCAAAAAATGTAGTACACATTTGTAGTTCTAACAATTTTATCATAAACGGATGGGAAAGTAGAAGTTTCAGCAGATCATATCAGTATCATTAAACTTCTTCCTTGCTTTTCAGCTCAAAGGGCACAGATAAAATCACAGTTATAACTCGAGATGGTTGGTATGGCATCAAACAGTCACATCAGTTGAGTCATGTCTTTAAAATACATTTATTATTATTATTATTATTATTATTATTATTATTGTTGTTGTTATTATTATTATTATTACATTGCTGTAATGTTGTGTCAAATCAATAGTAGTCAGAGTATACAAGTCAGTCTTATTAACTTAAAGGAGTTGCATGTAATCTTATGTAAGGCACATGACTAGAAATCATTCTTTGTTTTAGCTTCTAAACTCATATGCTGAATCACTTTGTCTCACACCTGTATAGGACCACTAAAGTTTAATAAAGCATGCTTTTCTTGGTTTTTGACATATGATTTGCACCTGTGTTCTTAACTTGCCTGCTTGCTCCTCTCTTCGGCTGCTTTCTTGTCTGCTTCAGCTTGTTCAGCCTGGTCAAGTGCATTCTCCTTGTCCAACTTTAGCATAAGCATCTTCTTTTTGATGGCCTCCATTTTGACTGGGGTGTAACTTTTTTTGCAGCCAAGCAAAGGAGGAAAGAAAAATGGTTGCAGAATTGATGGCCTGAGAGCCTGGCAAACTGGTGGAGACACCAAACTCTGATAAAGATAGAGGCAGGCCATTTATATGACAGACAAGAAGACACTCCCACCCCTAATCCCCTCAACTCACCCACATGACCTCACCCTCTATTCTCGACAATTCAAATGCATTGTATATCAATGCAATGCATTGTAATATCTTGGATCAACTGTAAGTCACCTTGTTACATGCTTAGATAGAAGACATGACAAACTATGCTTTTTTGTTTTGGTGGCACACACAGCTCAAATGACAGACCGAAGGTTGGATAGTAGTTGTAGGAATAAGAATGCCTGTGAGAATAACAGCATTTGAGTCTTTTTGTTACACTTTGTGTTATATAAGACATATGACATCTAATTCTACTTTTTATTATTGTCACCATGAGGGTCTGTCTGTCTGTCTGTCTGTCTGTCTGTCTGTCTGTCTGTCTGTCTGTCTGTCTGTCTGTCTATCTATGTGAAAGATGCATTGAGCATTTAAGTTTTAAAACAAAGACAGTCTGCAAAAATATGGACAACTGGAAGTACAAAAAGGTAAAATGCCAAGATATTCCAGTACTGATAAAAAAAAAAGTTGACTCAATAAGAGTTATTCTACAATGCAATGGGAAACAGGATTTATTCCTTTAAAAGAAACCAATTTTTGCTGTAGTTTAGTCACCAGTTTTTCTATAATATTTTAAAGTATTTACAAGTTTCTCATCTATCTGAATTCCCAGATATTTGTAACTCATTCTGTGTCTGTGCCATATAAAGATGACCAGACTGCAAAAAGCAATGTTTTGGCACGGTGATGATCATGTATTTGATTTGATTTTACAAATCAAATTCTTATTCAACACTTCTGCTAGCCACAGGCCAGTCTTATTACCTACTGACTGGACTCACAGCACGTTTGACTATGAAAGTTGTGGCTTCAACAGCATCGGTCAGTGGTGTGCCACTGGAAGACTTCTGCTCAGCTGCTTGTTGGTCTTCCATTTTCACATTTCTACCTCAAGGTCAAGGTCAATTTTATTTATATAGCACATTAAAAACAACCAAGGTTGACCAAAGTGCTTTACAGACTTCTAAATCAACACAAGGGGTCTTGCTTGTCCCCTTGTCAGAGTCACTATTTATTTTGTTGAACTTTGGAGTATTGCTGTTAGGTGGGAAGAAACAAGGAGGTAGGGAGGTAGATTTAAGCCTCAGTCCTTCTCTTGTGATACTTAGTGAATAGTTTTGAGGGGAGCATAAATGCAATCACTTCTGGGCCGTATGATGAGATTGCAGAGATAAAAGAGTGCCTTCTCAAACAAAAAGCTCCATTATACACAATAATGAATCATGTCACGGCTCAGCCCTCACAACCAGCTCAATGTGCTTCAGTCCCTAATACAGTAAAGCATTTCTACTTTCAAGCAGATGGCAACCCAATTTGCCGTTGTTGTCTCCTTCTTTAACCCCTAGCATCAGGAAATCTTTTCCCAGCAGGCACCCTTTGTGTTTTCAGTCCTTCTTTCTGTCGCCCAGGGTAGTGTTGAAATTCCTGTTTTTAATTTTGGCACTGAAGATGTTCGCCTACAGCTCCACCACAGCTAGGTGAGCTTCCAAGCTATAGGTGCTTTTCTATCTTGGCTCAAAGCTGACCTTACAGCTCTACAGGCTGCAGACCCCGTAACTGGCACTTTACTGCAGCACTGGAACAGTACCTTCTCTGAAGAGAAGTAAAGAAAATGGCCACAACATCTGCCTCAAGTGCATTGAGCCATGCTTATAACACTTCGGAACAACAATCGACAGGTTATTTACTACATGAACTTATGTTTGGTCAAAAAAGGCAACTGCTTGTGGATTTTATATTGGGTGCATCACAGCAGGAATCCATGCCCAGGTCAGCATAGGACTGGGTGGATGAACACCAAAATCATTTGAGTTCAGTCTATCTTCTTGTGAAGAAGCACCTCCAGAAGGCTGCAGAATGGAGAAATAGACACTACATGCCAACAGTCACCTCCCCTCCTGTTCCTGGAACCCTGTGTGATGTCAAAAGAGTAATGTAAATGTGGTAGCAAAGGGTGAGCCTAGCATAGGGCAAAGGTAGTCTTAAAGAAGCACAGCAGGGCATCATACTCACCCCTTTTACACTCCAAGATCTGTAAATCAAACCTCAATTAGAACCTCACAGGCACCCCATGTTGTAAACAACCAAGTAGTTCATGAAGTGTGTCAACCCTGGTTGTAATTTGACCTTTCAAAATATGGGCCATTGTAACAGGGATATCTTTATGGCTCTGGGGAGTCGGGGAAGAATTAGGCACACCTGGAGCAAGTCCTCCTTCTCTTTCCCATTTCCACCGATTGACAGAGCAAGGAAGTGTGGTGTTGTAGCAATGATGCCTTACGGGTACAGGGGATGGGGGAAGAAGCTCACTCTCCCTTACACTCTACCAGTCTACCAAACACGGGAGCACACTGGAGATGCAGCACGTGTGGAGATCAAGTGTTTGTTCATGGTATCTGATGTTTTATTTGAAATACATGACATGAATCCTGTAATGTGCAAACATGTAGAAAGTGCTGCTTGGATGGCAAATGTCTTTATTCTCAACGTCCAGAACACAGAAGTTGATGGGAAGACTGATTACCACATGAGCGTGCTGTCATTGTACCTTCAGTCTTCTGCTGCTAAATACATGGAGGTGTAATTTCCTTGTTTCGTTTGTTCCTCTGTTTAGTATCATTATAGGGCATTGTGCAATATTGTTGTTGTAGGTGTGCAATCTTTGAATAGCAAATTGACAGTGTAGAGGTTATTGGTAACTTATACAAATTTAGAGACTCTTTTGTTGTTGGTTAATAGCATAATGTTTGTTACATTGTTAATTTTGTGTATTATTACCTATGTGCAATTAATATCAGATTGGTGGCTCCTATTGTGTACATTGATATTTTGCCCCATCGTTTTCTTCCATTTTTCTGCACTGTGTGTGTTGGATCTTGAGCTATAATAGTGGCCTGTAATCTCTTCTGGTACATTTTTGCTGTTTACATTGTGTGGATGTCTAAGCTGATGCACACGCTTCAAATCACATTAGAGAAGCTGTACAGTTGCTCATTCACCCTCTTTTTAATGGTGGGATCCGAGATGGCGCCCACCAAGGAAGACATCTTTGCGTGATCCTCCTGCAACCACCGCTAATTTTTGTTAAAATAGTAGGATTAATTATTCGAAAAGCACACCAGACTGACGCAATGGTGTGTTATAGTAGAGATGCACTTCTGGAAGTTGGCAAAGTTCACCACAAACTCGTCATTAGTCTTTCCGAGTTCAACTTTCTGCTTCGCTCGGACACCGACCAGCATGGTGCAACAACAGCGGCCTCAGGGGAGGGGTGCAGCCAAGGGACAAAGCGGAAGCGTGGCAAGAGAGGTGGGACAAGCCAACAAGCCAACTTTGTGGTGGCGCTGGGGCTGCTATACAACACCCGTGTTCATCATAGCCGGCGACTTTAACCACTGCAACCTGAGGACTGTCCTGCCCAAGTACCATCAACACGTCTGCTTTCCAACGAGGGAGAACAATGTTCTGGACCACGTCTACAGCAACTTGAAGGGCGCCTATAAAGCTACACCATGGGCACACTTAGGATAGTTCAACCACATCTCCGTGTTCCTCTATCCAGCGTACAGACAACTCCTCAAGCGGGCCCCCCCAGTGAGTAAAACCGTTAAAGTGGAATGAAGTGACTGACCAGATGCTTCAGGACTGCTTTGAGAGCACAAACTGGGATGTGTTTAGAACTCCTGCTCTGAGAGAAGACTTAACTGTGGATTTAGAGCAGGGGTGCCCAATCCTGGTCCTCGAGGGCCACTATCCTGCATGTTTTAGATGTTTCCCTCTTCCAACACACCTGATTCAAATGATCAGCTCATCAAGCTCTGCAGAAGCCTGATAACGATCCTGATCATTTGAATCAGGTGTGTTGGAAGAGGGAAACATCTAAAACATGCAGGATAGTGGACCTCGAGGACCAGGATTGGGCACCCCTGCTTTAAATCCTTTCAAAGCGGAGCCCCGTCAGAGTCTCTTCCTGTTTCTTCCTGTTTTTAACTCTTCATGAAGCGACTGCTCACCTCAGCTTCACACATCAAACCTCCTCCCAGGTGTCACTAAACGAGATAATCAGGTGATTAACTTCACCTGTCCAAGGGTTTAATGTTGGGACTGACAGGAAATGTTGTTTCAGTCTATAAAATATGTCACAGTGAGTCAAAACAGGTTTGTTATGATAATATTTAATAAAAGTGCAACAGATGAAATGCTCTTGGAAACTGTCACAAGAAAAACACATAATATTATTATTATTTTTCTTTAACTGCAAAAAATTACTTTAAAAAAAAAACTAACATTTTACAACAATTTACTGTTATTTGTCAGATTTTCCATGTTTTGTAAAATTACTATAATAACTCATAAAATCACACAAAACTGTTATTTTACATGTTAACAGTTCAGGAGGACAGACCAACACTTTAGATAATAAAGTGAAACAATAATTTCAGAAATGGTAATTTGTTCTTTTATGTTGTAAAAATGGAAAATACTGTATTTAAATCAACCAAAAACTTTTTTTTGCTGACATTTGCTATTATTCATGAGAAAATTATGTATATATTAAGGGGTTTGAAAAATGGTAAATATTTCTTTAACTGTATATATATATACAGTTAAAGAAAACTGTTTTTTAACTTTTCTTTTAATGTTAAAAAACGGCTGGTTGCATCCACTTTTTTATCTGTGCTGGACTATGGTGATATATTATATATGCATTCCTCTGCTCAATGCCTTCATATGGTCGACGCAGCCTACCATGCCTCGCTAAGATTTATCACCAATTGTAAAGCTCGCACTCACCACTGCGAGCTGTACTCTCGTGTAGGATGGCCTGCTCTGGCCACACGGAGGCTCTGTCATTGGTATACCTTTATATATAAGGCTATTCTTGGTGTGCTTCCATCTTATTTGTGTTCTCTTCTTACGCAAAAAAGTACTGGTCAATACTCTCTGCGTTCTCAGGCTGTTGTCATGCTTTCTGTCCCACATGTCCGAACTGAGCTGGGAAAAAAGGCCTTTGTTTATTCTGCACCCTTCACATGGAATTTGCTGCAGAATGACTTAAAACTTAGTACATTGATTCCTTTGAGTGGTTTTAAGTCAAAAATGAGATGTTTCGAGATGGACTCCCTCACATGTCAATGTTTTTAACTGCGAAATTGTTTTGAGTGCAATTTTGGCTTTTCTATTTATTTATTTTTTCCTGTATGTCTTCTGTAATGTTGTGTTGTAACTCAGCTGCTCATCTTGGCCAGGTCTCCCTTGCAAAAGAGATTCTTAATCTCAATGGGCTTCTCCTGGTTAAATAAAGGTTATAATAATAATAATAATAATTTTAGAAATCCAGGGAAAAAAACTGTAATTTATCAGACTAC
>OMNN01033509.1:2274-19004 GCA_900302755.1 Chromis chromis | reverse complement strand
GCGGAGGTTATGTTTTCGCCTGCGTTTGTCTGTTTGTCTGTTTGTCTGTTTGTTTGTTAGCAAGATAACTTGAAAAGTTCTGAACGGATTTTGATGAAATTTTCAGGAAATGTTGATAATGGGCCAAGGAACAGGTGATTAAATTTTGGTGCCCCCCCTTCCCCCCGCACCCTCCCCCCGAAGTATATTCGTCTTAATTGGACCCCAACATCCATCGCAGCAGCTCAATTTTTACATTTTAGCGCCTCACACCCCACCCTACACCACCTACCACCCCACCCCCCGCACGAGCTGAATATTGGGATATTCGCCATTCCGACCCACCCTAATGGGTGGACATGAGTTGCTTGGCAGAGGTCTGCACTCTCTGAGTGCTTTTCTAGTATTAGCAATGTTTTGTTCATATCTGCAGTTCAACGACTCACCACACTGTTTTGTGTGTCAGGGTCACTTTTCATCGTCAAACCAAGGGACATGTTGGCTGCATAATCTGGGGCTGCGATTAAATCAATAAACTCTTGTTAAAACACTCATTAAGACACCAGAAGTAAAACACTTTCCATTGTTAGCAGCATGACCCCATTCAGACTCACTGTGATCTAAAATTCCCAAATACTTTAAACAGGATTGAATGCAAAACACAGTTCAGCCCTAAAACCTTAAAAATAAAAGACACTTCAGCAGTAACAAATGCAATCTCATTTTGCTGTAAGTCAGTCTAAATGTTGAATATTAAAACCAGTATTTTTGTGAGACATGTGATTATCTATCATGTGAGCCATGTAAGGTCCAGTCCCAAGGTTTGTTGAGAAATTCCTTGGTGGAAAAATATAGCTTTTATTATTCAACCATATTTACTGTTTTAGGAGGTCATGTGAAGCTTTTTAGGAATGAATGGTTTCCTACCTGTAATAGTTCTGCAGTCATCGTTGGTACACCTATATATTTGGCCCCTTCCATTCTCCGAATACTGCGCAAGTGGGGCACTGACAAGCAAGCTAAGGAAATAAAACCAGAAAAAAACAAACATGTCAGGGGCCCATCTGGTGAGCACAGTGCAGTTAAATTAACCACGTATTTTCCTGTTAAGAAGCCTTCTTGTGTGCATATATCACAGAGATATAGCAACTTACCATAGATGCCAGTTATAAACCCACATTTAACACAACAATGCACACTCTCACTTACTCCGATTGTCTTTGCACCACCTGGTAGCCAAAACCTGCAGCAGGTTTTGTCAGGGACTTCCAGGCCACAGGATCAACATTGAAACAAAGTGCAGCTTGTAACACTGAGGAAAGAAGAAGAGTTTGTCTCGTCACTTTGTGTCTTGTGATATCGTGGTTATAGCAACTTTAGTATAACCATGTGTTTTTTCAGCTTATTTGTTGCTTTCACTCTGCTTCTAGAGTGTAGCAGTGTGAACTGTGGTCTGCCACAGTGTCTTTCATAAGCACCACCAGGGAGCACCCGAGTCAGAAATGTTCCAATTCTGAACAAAGCGGCTCAAAGCGATTGAAAAAAAAAACAGTTCAGTTCTGCATTCAGCCATTCTGCGTTCCCTTGCTTCTTATTCTGTCATATTTCCTGGATTTTGCCGAAGCAAAATACTAAAGAAAATATACTATTTTGTACAGCAGCAGGTAAGAAGAGGCTTTTCTTCTGTACAACAATTTCCTTCATGGATAAATAAAGTTTTGTCTTATCTTATTTCCTGACACTGACTATCATTGTTTGTATATGTATATATAAAACAGTGTGTTATTATCTGAGATCTTGATTTCCATGGACATTACACAAAGTGGTGTTATGTGATTGTTCTGCTGTCATAGATAAATGATCAGAAGATGCCTGCAGGTTCTGCTTTTTTTCACCAGGGCAGTCTCAGTTAAGTCACTGTGTCTTCAAAAGCAGTAACATAAAATACTCTCACAGATCTACCTCCAGTTATTTAGTTTATGTCATACGTTTCTGATGTGGTCTGACACAGTCTTGATTGTATAATAAGTCCTTAGGTAGATCTGGGAGAAAATGAAGCCACCAAGTACATATGAGGAAGCTACAAATGCAGTATTAGTAGAAAGTGTTCAGAGTGACAGAGCCCCCAGTCTCCTGCGACCCTGCAGGAGATGATGATTGGATGAACTCATAGCAATTTAGGCTCTTACATCCAATTGCACAGATGGTGACGAGTCCAGGTTCAAGTATTTAGTTTAGTTGTTGTTTTTGAAGCACCTTTTTCAGTCAAAACATTTAAAAATCAAACTAAAAATGATGCAGTGAAGCTGTTTTTACAGTCAGAAGCTTATTAAGCTGGTCACGTACTTGGGCAGGTAGTTTGATCCACAACAGATGATAACTATATGTGAAAATGATCATCCCAAAACATTTGTATTGTTATTATTATTATTATAGATGTTGTGGTTATCGTTAATGATCTATTAGCCCTGGTGTTTGTTTTTTTTAAATGCCACAAATAACAATCAGTCATATTTTCAAGTCAAATGCACAAACTCACTGTCTTACCTGACGAGATCAGTGTAGCAGTAATTATCCAGTCCATTGTGTTGCTCAGAGTGTCATGTACCCTCTAAACTCAAACAAATGCATCTAGAAACTGTGGGAGGTAACAAAACTACTCCTGCTGCTGCAAGTGTCAAAAGGCAGATGTTGACAGCAAAATGCAGAAATCACTCAGTGGCTGGCAGTTGGTTAGAGGAGGGATCAAAATACGTCTGATTTAATTAGCACACTGCATGTTGTCACTTGATTGCACAAACTGTTTCATTTTTAACTGGTGTTTTAAGAAACTTTTTTTTTTTTTAAAGCACAAATGTGATTTATTGTTTGATGAGCAGAAGTACAAAACGTCTAAGTTAATTTCAGGGCAACCACATGAGAGGATGTAAAATTAAGGACAAAAATGATCTCTGAGCTCTTGCTGTAGTTTGTCTTCTTCCAAGCGTAGTGGGCGAAATAGGAAGTGAAATTTCAAATGGTAAAATTATTATCCGTCCCAATCAACTAGACATGACTTAAACAAGCTTCCTCATAATTTAAAAAAAATAACTAAAAATAAATAGGTTCATTTCTTCTTTTTTCTTAACTTCCTCTGCACTGTCTCATCCCATTTGTGCGTCAGAACATTAGACAGCCAGTTTTGTAAGTGCAACTTGTATGACTTGGTTGAATGACACTGGATTCAGTATGTGGTCACTTCATGTCTACTGTTGGGGGAAATAACACTGGATATATTCTGTCCAAGTTTACTTTCTGTATTATGTTGCTATAGTCTAAAACAAACAGTCAGAGGAGCATTTCAGCTGATTGGATATATAGCTTGTATAATTACATTGTGGACTCTAGGAGTGGTTTGTTTTGTAAAAACCCCGCCGGTCTTTTGCTTTTTGAGACAAAAAAAAAAATGGTATACTGTAGTTTATACTGTATTGTACTAAACTGACATTTTTCCCTTTTAGTGCTTTTTAGCATTTAATAATGGTCAGTGTCTGTGAAGGTTCTCAGTCATTCAGGTCATGGTTATCCTCTTAGTTTCAATCGTAGCATCTGGACTTGCTTGAGTTGTCGAAGACGTTTCACCTCTCATCCAAGAGGCTTCATAATGGTCAGTGTAATTTAGCTTTTTTTGTAACTAGAACTTCTCAACAACAAAAAGTCTCTTTCATGTCAAAGTGAAACAAGGTTTCTTCAAAGTAATGTAAATTAATTAAAAATTAAAAATGTGACATAACTGGGCCTGTCTGGATAGGGCTCAATCAGCCTTGCACATCTAAACACTGCAATCTTACCCCATTCTTCTTTACCAAACTGCTCAAGCTCTGTCAGGCTGCGCAAGAAATGTGGGCGAACAAAACTTTTCAAGATCAGCCACAAATTCTCAATTGGATTGAATTCTGGGCTCTGAATCAGCCACTTAGGACGATCACAATATTGTTTTAAACCATTTCTGTGTAGCTATCTGTATGTTTCAGGTCATTGTCTTGCTGGAAAACAAATCTCCTCTCAAGTCTCAGTTTCTCTTGCAGACTGCATTATGTTGTTCTTTAGGATTCCCCTATACCTTGCTACATTAATTTTACCATTTACCTTTACAAGTCTTCCAGGACCTGCTGTTGAGAAACATCCCATTATGATGCTGCCACCACCATACTTCACAATGAGGATGATGTGTTTGTAATGATTTGCGGTGTTCACCAAACATAGCCTCTCCTATGATGGCCAAAAAGCTCAATTCTGGTCCATTTTTTGGTCCAGAGCAAAGAACCTTCGTCCAGTTCACTTCAGAGTCTCCTACATGCTTTCTGGTGAACTCTAGTTGACATTTAATATGAGCTTTTGTTAACAGTGGCTTAATCTTTGCCACTCTTTCATAAAGCTTTGACTGGTGAAGAAAATGCAACAGGTTTCTCTCCCGTCTCAGCTGCTGAAGCTTGTAACTTCCTTAGAAGAGTCATAGGTATCTTGGTAGCCTCCCTCACTCATCTCTTTCTTGCATGGCCTCTCAGTTTTTGAAGGCGGCCTACTTTAGGCATAATTACACATGTGCTGTACTCCTTCCATTTCGTAATGATAGATTTAAGGGATATTCATTGACCAGGAAATGTTCTTTTATCTATCTCCTTACTTATGCTTTTCAAAAACCTGTTCACAGAGTTGCTTAGAATGTTCTTTTGCATTCACAGTGTAGTTATAGCCAGGAGTATTGATGCACAACTGACTGAACCTACCACATACTGGTGTCTTCATACTACAGTCATTTGAGACACATACGCTGCACTTAGTGACATATATTTCTATTGAACTGTTTTCGTTTTGACACGAAAGTCTTTTTTGCTGTTGTTTTTGGAAATTCTTGTGTTTAAAAAACGTCAAATTAAATTGATCATGACTTAATGTTGAAAAGCAATAAGAAAGGAAAACTGCGAATACTTTTTATAGACACACACACACACACACACACACACACATATATACATATACATATACATATATACATATATGTGTGTATTTCTAAACTCTGCCTGGCTGATAGATGATAAACTAAGTGGCTCTGATGCTAGTGTTGTCTCCTTATCACAACTCTGCATGTTGATTCATTCAACCCACAGCTTCTGCTCAGGAAGTGACTTCTTTTGGTGTGGCTACTTAGAGGTGATAAAGTGTACTCTTTTTGACAGCACCACCGAACACTCTTACTGCCTCCTCAGTGCAAAATTTGACATCTTTCCTTTCTTGTCTGAGTGAGAGAAATTTAAACAGACCCAAAGTGTTATACAACTTGACTATGTGCACGTGTAACCTTTGCCAGGCTCGCTGGTTGAACCCATCTTGCAGAGCACATATGATCGAGAAAGGTCATGAAAAGGTCAAGGATCAGAACACTGTGTTGCTGTGTCTGGCTTGGATTTCTAAGGGCAGGTTAGCAATGTTGTCACATGCTCTCCAAGCCCCTGTGTGAGTGTGTGCTATTGCCGCATGCTACACATGAACCAAAGTTATCTTGCTCCACGTACCCTTTAAAATGACCTCTGGGTGATAAGATGCTCTTCATAGGTGGGACTAAAAATTTTAAACTGAACTAAAGCTAAACTGAGCTAGAACTAGTGTCCATTTTTTATTACAACATGCGGTCATAAAAGGCTGTGAGTGGTACAGGAATGCACATGAAAGATGAAGTTTGTTTAAGGATAATTAAAGTGAGGCTAATTCCCCTGTGTCATTCTTGGTTAAACATTTCTACATAACATCATCTACAAATCTATTTGTACTTATGCAACAGTTCCACCTTTACTTCCCCTATGCATCCTCCACTAACTGTCCCTCGCTCTGTTGCGTTTTCAGTCATTCACTGAAACACTCTTTGCCCTTTTACTGGCTTCTCTCCAACATGTTACTCCAGCCCCAGCCTTGCTGAATGTCACAAGCCATCTCTGGTTGCGTCCTGTTCTTTTTATAGCTGGGCAGCTGAAATGTGAGGGGTCACAATGGGAGGATAAATACAAGGGCCAGCAGGCTGCAGGGGTGTCGCAGACGAAGGCCAGATCTTCTCCTTTCCTCTCTCTTCTCTCAGCTCTCCTCTCAAACTCAAAGGTAAAAGAACAGAAAATGTCATTGAGAAATGTGAAATAACCCAGTTACTTTCATTGGATTTATTTGCTTACTAACCTGCTGAACATTTTGTTAGTTTAAAGCATGTTTGCACCTACTAGAGATGATGATCAAGCTTTAACAAATATGCAGTTACTGGGCCTGGCTGAAGGACTATCTAGTGTGATATGAACGTCACATTTAACCCAGATAATCATATCTGTAGGGTAAATGTGACAGTGGTTTAGGTCTTACTTACCTCTTACTGCAGTAAAAACTGAGCACAGAGTGAAAATTTGTTTCACTTGCAGGCTAGTCCTGACTTTGCATGCCAATTCTTCCTCTGCATTAAATATTTTGACATACACTGAACATTAATATCCATGACTGAGCAGTTTAGTTCATCTTCAGTGCGTCACAGGTTGTTGCTACACCCTCATTTAAGTGATGCAAAGTTTCCGTGGACAGCATGCTCACCAGTGACTCACTAGTTTGACAAAGCCCCTATTTAAAACTGTCTAAATTTGTCCAGACTGTCTCTTGCTTGTCTCTGCAAACAAAGTGCAGGCCGAGTGTCATCGCTCCTGAGCAGGGGGGTGTAAAGCTGCATGTTTCATTTTTATGCAATGCCTCCTCACTGAGCTGCGGTGCTTTCATTGCCTTGTGCAGTGCAGCAGCACACTGTATATATTTAGTTCAACCTATTGATAGTGGAGGTGGAGAGCGGGCGGGGGTGTGTGCAATAGGGAAGAGGAATGGTGAGGGGAAGGGGAACGGAAAGGTCAGGGACAAGAGGTTAGAAAACGGAATAGGTCACGCACATGCTTGTCAGGATTTTTCAAGGGTGGTCAGACACAGGGAGGGTGGGGCAGTTGACGGTGACACTAGATCCCCGGTGCCACCATATATATTGTGCCTGGGGACTAGTGTATAACACCTGCACATAAGCTACTGCCAGTTATAGCGACAACAACTGCAGTCGCACACACGGGCCACCAGCTGGTCTGATTTTTCAACAGAGCACAGGCTGACAGGAAAACAGGCAGCCATGTGGTCAGACTCGACTTCCTTCACATTGTCAGCATAATGTTCTACCCTCTGTTCCCCCAAACAGTTTCCCACACATACAAGAAGAACCACAACCTCAAATGCAGCTTGCATGCAATTTGAATGAACTTTTCCCCCCTGAGATTCTGTAGGTTAAAGCCTTGTGTCTTCACTATTATCTCACATCTTTTTCTTCCTCCTCTTCTTATGCAGTCAGGATGCCTCACTCATACCCCTTCCTCACTCCTGAGCAGAAGAAGGAGCTCAGTGATATTGCTCAGAGGATCGTCGCTCCCGGCAAGGGAATCCTCGCCGCAGACGAGTCCACCGGTAAGAAAATCTGAGTTTTTACAGTTCTGATAAGAAAGTACAAAACAGTGACTTATTAAAGTGTTTACCACAGTTTCTAACACCCACAACACATCTGACATAAGTATTTGTGAAGAGGAAACTATAAAAAAACTACTATAAATTAAGAACAGAGTTTCTGGCCTAAATGTAATTTTCTCATAACTGAGCTAAATTTTTTCTGCACATCTATCAGTGCAGTCAAAAATCTACTGTGTTTTCATCAGTCTAATGTTTTTGTAACCTCCAGGCAGCGTGGCCAAGCGCTTCCAGAGCATCAATGCTGAGAACACTGAGGAGAACAGGAGGCTGTACCGCCAGCTCCTCTTCACCGCTGACGACCGCGTCAACCCTTGCATCGGTGGTGTCATCCTCTTCCACGAGACCATGTACCAGAAGACCGACGACGGCAAGCCCTTCCCACAGTACCTCAAAGAGAGAGGCATGGTGGTAGGCATCAAGGTTGACAAAGGTGTTGTCCCCCTGGCCGGAACCAACGGCGAGACAACCACCCAGGGTAAGCGCAGAAAAGATGTAGACGCAAAGGGAGTATCAGCACCTTTTTAATGCCACGTCTCACTCAGCGTGTCCTCTCCCTGTCAACAGGTCTTGATGGACTGTATGAGCGCTGCGCCCAGTACAAGAAGGACGGTGCTGACTTCGCCAAGTGGCGTTGCGTTCTGAAGATCACCCCAACCACCCCCTCTAAGCTGGCCATCCTTGAGAACGCCAACGTCCTGGCTCGCTATGCCAGCATCTGCCAGATGGTAAGACCCAACAGACAGATGCTGAAATGACAATAATAGGAAGAAACTTTATCTATGTTGCAGCTTTCAAAGTTAAAATCAGATCCAGAACTTAACATAAAATAATATATAAAAGAAGAGATTTTAAAATGGATGCTGAGATTTGCACAACCAAGGGGTTGCACAGAAAAGCCCAATCACCTTTAGAGACAAGACAAGAATTAGGAAGCATTAGTAAGGACCTGACAGAGGATCTCAAACTATCAGGCTCATAGGGGGTTACCTAGATCTTTCAAGGTATTAAAAACTAGTAAAACAGTCTTACAGTTAAGTAGCCAGTGAAGGGCAACATCGATTGGTGTAATGTATTCGCTTCTCTTTGTAAGTGTTAAAAGCCCGGTAGCAGCGTTTCGGCAGCAGCGTTTTGTATCAGCTTCAGTCTTTGGATGTCACCAGTCTAAAGTGCTTTGTGCAACAGTCAAGTCTGGAAGAGATAAAAGCATTGATGACCTCTAAGTATGCAGAAGAAAGGAAGGACCTTATGTTTGTTAAGTATCTAGGTTGGGCAGGGCTGCACTATGTTAGTCACCTGAACATCAAAAGACAAATCAGACTCAAAATAGCACCCAAGTAGCATCTTATGAACATTGTTAGAAAAGACAGCCAGGACAGATTGATGTAAGTTATGAGTAGATAAATGTGCCCGTGTGATTGCTATGATTGTTTTAATTTATAGTTAAATGTCAGTTCAAATACAGATCAGATATCTTCAACAGGTTTGCCAAAGCTTCTTTTACTTACATTCATCGTGTCACAATAAATAGCAGCCTTACTGCTGCCGGACATGCATTTGATATTATCATGCCACTTACTTCCTGTATGGGTTGGTAGGTGAGAAAAATATGTATGTGTTATTTATACATTGCAAACGTCAAAACAGGCACATTTTTTTGAATGTTAGAAGAGCAGGTACTAGACCGGGGAAGAATTATAATGTTTAGAAATGCGAAAACAATTATTCCTTTATTCACACCAGTGAAATTATAAAAACTAGGACCTAACATACAGTATGTTCCAGAAGTTATTCTTATTTCTTGCCTCCTTATAAGAGTTGACATAGATGACCAGTTGAATTGCTAACACAGTCCTTTTGTCTGCTTTTACCTCCCTCAGCATGGCATCGTGCCCATCGTGGAGCCTGAGATTCTCCCCGACGGCGACCACGACCTGAAGCGCTGCCAGTACATCACTGAGAAGGTCCTGGCTGCCGTCTACAAGGCCCTGTCCGACCACCACGTCTACCTGGAGGGCACCCTGCTCAAACCCAACATGGTTACCGCCGGACACTCCTGCTCACACAAGTACAGCAACCAGGAGATCGCCATGGCAACTGTCACTGCCCTGCGCCGCACTGTGCCCCCTGCAGTCCCTGGTAAACAGGATGCACATCATACTCTCTTGTCAACACATTGGCAAATGTTGCAGACACAAAAATTTTTCCATAGACGTTTAATTCTTGATTGACTATTCCGCAAGAGGTAAAACTGGATGTTTAGAGAAGTGTGCATTGCCAAACTGTCATGCTCTTCCTGTCCAGGCATTACCTTCCTGTCTGGTGGCCAGAGTGAGGAGGAGGCCTCCATCAACCTGAACGCCATGAACATGTGCCCTCTGCACAGACCCTGGGCCCTGACCTTCTCATACGGCCGTGCCCTGCAGGCCTCTGCCCTCAAAGCCTGGGGTGGCAAGAAGGAGAATGGAAAGGCATGCCAGGATGAGTTCATCAAGAGAGCTCTGGTATGTGTGACTATGAATACAAATGTTATTTTAAGAAGTACTCCAAATTCTAGTCATGTGAGAGAACTGTTTGGATTGTTAGCTTGAAAATGATTGCTCCTTTGCCGTATTGTGCAATCAGTAATGCTGTCCTTTTCCCCTCTTGCAGGCTAACAGCCAGGCCTGCCAGGGCAAATATGTTAACTCCGGAAGCAGCGCTGCTGGTGGAGAGTCTCTGTTTGTGGCTAATCATGCCTATTAAGCATGGACACCCTTTCCACCTTCTTCCCTCCATCATTACATCACCTTGGAAAAGGGCATGTCCTCTATTGCACTGCCTTTGAAATTCTCTCGTACCCACAGCAAGAATAACAACAGCACTGTCCTGACATCTTGGTTGAAAGCAGAAGAGAAAGAAGGATAAAACTTTCCTTTGGGTTGTTGCTGCAGCTAGGAGATTCTGGAAGTTGTCTGCCTCCATTCCCTTACGTTTTATTTTTAAACACCTTTTTTTCAGGTGAAGATTCCCTCACTGTTTTTACACAACTTGTACTATTTTCCTTGGTCTGATCCCACCAAGTCCAGTATATGATTTATACTGGCGCCACGGAATAAAGTATTTACCCTAACATGTTGCTTTGCTTCCTTTTTGGTTTTACTTTGTGCTTTTACTTCTCATTGCACAACTTTACTTAAAGGGCACGTGAAAACAGCAAGTTTCGGGTTTGTAGTATTTTCCATCAGCAAATGAAATCTGTGAGTGAAAAATCATTAACAAACCTTAAAATTACATATAAGATGGTTTACAAACTGAAATAAAACAGCTGTATGTATGTGTGGATTCTCAGCCATTCTAGCTTCAGTAGAAAGCAACTAGACTTCTCTTTTTGGTTCCTGAACATGTTTCACTTCTCGTCTTCTCTAGGCTTCTTCAGGTCTAAATGACTCATTAGGAATCCCTCGTTTACAGTGATTATAAAAAGTATTCACCCCTCTTGGAAGTTTCCCCTTTTGTTGCTTTTCAACATTGAATCATGGACAATTTAATTTGGCTTTTTAGGAAATTCACTGACTTCAACATTTTCTAGCATTCATGTCCTCATTTATGCTTTTCAATAACCTTTTAACAGAGATGCTCAGAGTTTTCTTTAGTCTTCATGGTGTAGTTATATCCAGTAGTACTGATTCACCAGTGACTGGACTTTCCAGATACAGGTGTCTTTATACTACAATCACTTGAAACACATTCACTGCACTCAGATGATCTTCATTTCACCAGTTGTGTGGCTTCTAGTACCAACTGGCAGCCCTCAAGTCTCATTTGAGTAAATACTACTAGCAAATCATACAACTTGTGATCCTGACCAAGAATGTTACATCTCATTATTTCGTGATTGAGTTTATTTTCATCTTGGAAATCTGGAAAACCATTTAAAAACACTGTTTGTAGGAGAAGCACTTCATATTGTTATCAACAGTACACTGCATATGAAGACCCAGATGTTGATCTTGACCACACATCTATGATAGAGTATTCTTTGCATCTGTGGGTAGCTCCTAATGGATTAAAGGTCTTTCGTGCAGATTACATTACTTTAAACATTATTATTTAAAGCATTCCTCACGGTCCTACAAGCTTCATTAATGTTTTATTTACTGATCCTCAGGTAAACTCAGGTTTTATGTTATAGGTCTGAAGTTACCATTTAAGTTCACACGTTGGTAGTTTGTTCTTAATTTTCACTTCCTTGTTTGTATCATTTGCCATATATGTACAAAGAAGAACTACACATTAAACTCAAAGATGTCAGCCAGATGCCAGGTCAGTTTGCATCACATTTCTGTGTATGTCTGCAGAAGCATAATGTGGGTGGGTACTGATGCATCATTCCCCTAAGGTTTGTCTCGATGTGCCCCACGTGAACTTTCGCTGATTGTTTGGAAATTAGACCTAGTGGTCAAACCGCAGAATTACAGCTTGCACATTTATCACATGATGCACATGAAGTCTATGGATGCATGATGGCCCCAAAATCAATTTCCCCACAGATTACCACTGGTAGAGGTGCAACTGTACAATAGTGCATATAATACATGCTCTTCTTTTGATTCTAGGGACCGTTTTTATGAGCAGACAGCATATAAATAACAGAAAATCACAAGCAATCTCCTTTAATTTACTAAGATTGAGCAGAATGTTACTATTGAAATGCTCTTTAAGTAAGTGAAATTTACAGCTTTTGTTTATATGAAGAATATGCATGTTTCTTTCACTGCTGTACACAATGCCAAATAACACCATTATTAACACATAAACTAAATATTCATTTTCTTTATTTTTATACAGATGGTAAGACTTCATCGCAAATAAAAGTTTGTTTCTTGATTATTGATTATTTGTTGTTTGTATAATAAGTGCGTCGTGGTGCAGCTAATAATAAATAAATGTAACCAAAATAATTATTCCCTGAGAAGATGATTAAACAAAGTTTGCATTGAGTGCACTGCAAAATATGCAAAGGCAGCGCTAAAATCAGGTGACGCTTTCATCATACAAGCTCACCTGCAATCATCATTGTGTTATATTCAAGCATAATCCTTAAAAAAATATTCAAAAGGTAAACAGAGCAGAACACAGGAAGCACTACGGAGCTCATACGGGATGCAGCAACGCTGTCACTAAGACGGCAACAAATGCAAGCTCAGCTGCAAGCTTATTTGAACTTCCAGAGTCTGTGGCTCTGCACACAAAGCTGCTGTCCGGGTCGGTGCCATTAGAAGCGAATGTCACAAAGCTAACGTTCGCTCCTGCCACTTGATCCACAATCCAAGGCTGGAATTCAGACACTCGGGAGAAGACCTCAGGGAAACCAGCCAGGGCACAAGGTACTCCGAAACTGGCAAGGCCAGCCTGCACCCAGGAAGAGCCTTGTTTGCATTGCAAAGGTCCCCCAGAGTCCCCCTGGAAGAAGCAAGACAAACACAAACAGCTAACTGATACAGCTGGTAACATGCATAGAATAATGGGTTAGACTTGCATGTTCATAGCCAAAAAATAAACATGTTAGTCTTTGATTCTCCATAGTTACATTATGGTGCTGGTGCCAGTTAGTATGCAATCTCAAGATTTAGTTGGGTCAAGTAAGGGAAACACTTGATACTACAGCCATTTGTCACTGCTCTAACCTGGCATATTCCTTTGTTTTCTTGCCCAGCACAGATCATCTGGTCAGTGATATTTGCATTTGGACTTTGCAAGTAATTGCAGGTGCACTGCTTGTTTCCAATGACAGGAACCTGAACCTCCTGCAGTGCTGAAGACGCTGGCAAAGGCTCTGTGAAGGAGAGAGGAGAGAGGACTGAGATCAATGTGATGTCATCCAGTTTCCAAAGTATTATTTATCAGATAAGAGATTAGTGTCCCACAAACACAAATGAAGATACAGAACTTGTGCTCATTAGTTTGACAGTCAGTTTGTCCTCCAGTTTGCTACAGAATTAGATATTTCAGCATCTTTAGGATGGATTGTGATTAAATTTGTACAGCTTCGGTGATGCATCTCTCACCTTTTTTTGTTTTTTTATATAGCACCATAATTAGGCTGTGACCTACTTTGGTTAACACCCAAACCTATTTCTGATCTATGAGTTGTTCCTGTACCAAAAAATTAGCCTGTGAACTGTCCCCCTTCTGAAAACTTCAACAGCTACTACTTTTAAAGAAGAATTTATAATAGCTGCACTGAAACAGAAGAGAAATTAAAATGTAAGCGACAGAAGACGCTTAATCTGCCAACAGCCATAAAACCTGAGAGGATACTCACGGTCCTTGGCCAGGTTTCCCCAGCCGGTGGCCCAGCAGAGTGTGGCGTTGAAGAACTGGCTGGAGTTACTTGCCAGGCAGACAGGTCTGATAAAGTTAGTGAAAGTGACAGGGATACTGAGCCTCATCAGGGCGATGTCGTTGTTTAAAAATGAG
Source organism: Chromis chromis (assembly GCA_900302755.1). NCBI lineage: Eukaryota > Metazoa > Chordata > Actinopteri > Pomacentridae > Chromis > Chromis chromis. Next base: position 5,000 of record OMNN01033509.1, on the reverse strand, counting down.
TTATTGTAGTTGGGATGGACGATGACCTGGGACACAGAGCGCGACACCTCGTTGGGATTAGGGCCAGCCTGAGTTTCTCTTCCAAAGTAGAGAGTCCATTGACTAAGTGTATTTCTGTAATTAATGTAAACATACATTAAATGTGTGCAGAATACTACATGAGCACAAATGAAAAATGTCTTTTGACGAAGATCTAGCAAAGACAGTCCAAATTTGGATCATAAGTTAGAAACAATGTGTGTGGCTGGATCTGAAAAAGCACCAGAGTTCAGTTTAATACCAATACATTGGGAATTAGTCAAAGTAAATACATTATAGCCCATAATCAATACTATGAATTTAACCAGCTATGCCTGGTCTGCTTCAGGGAGAGTGAGATGTAAGCAGAATAACAGTAAATTGTGGACTAAAGCTGTCTTGCGTAACTTAAAAATGCAGAAGTGTGTGTTAAAGTGTCCTACAAGTTTTAAGATACAGGTCATTTACAGTGCAGGTGATTGCAAAGCACTCAGGTTGGGTCTGTTAAGATGTGCCTGTGTGTTTTATGAAATAATTTGCTCTGCAAGTTTTCAGTAGCTTGCATGAAAGCCACACTTTTATCAGACGTGGACAGGGTGTGCACCGATAAATTTCAGTTCCTCAAGTAAAAGAGCAGCTCTCGGGGGTGACCAGATTACTGAGAGGTTAACAAATATACCACATGGCTATCAGCAGTGAGTTCCTGGTTCAATTCCCAGCTGCTTGACATTTACTGTATGTCAGTCCCTTTTCTCTTTGCTCCCATTTCCTGTCTGTCTCAACTGTAAATGTCCAATAAAGGCAACAAAAGCAGATTTTTCTCAGTGTCGGATCAGACTTAAATTGTTACGTCAGCGCACATTTTTGGAACGAACCCAACAAATCTGAAAAAAGCCAATATGTGCATCTCATGTGTTCACAAAGTCAAATCAACCACCAGCTCCGGTTGCAGTTGGATGTGGACACTGATGTTGCATTTCAGCTAAGGAAGTGCTCCACCGCTGCTGGTTGACTTTTAACTTCTGTCAATGCAGAAGTAGGAAGGTGTGTTGCAGCTTTTCTACTGCTGGGTGTCATTAAACTGCTCTTATATTTATATGTTTTAATAAGTTTCTACCACAGCTGTCTGAACAACATCCACCTGTATTTGTATTTGTATTTGGTGCTGGATCAGTTACAATTGCTCTTATAGTGTAGAATAGATGCTATTTTAGTTATTTTCATTTGTACAACAACATGGATGATAACAGAGTGTGTGCTAATGCAATATTCCTTTATCCAGTACAAAGAGATGACTTATTTAACTCTTAAAGTCCAGTTTTCCATTACATGGGGTTACACTTAAATTATTCTAAATCTATAAAATGTCACTGGCTGAAAAAAAACAATATTTTAAAGGTCTAGCGTGTGAGATTTCATGGGATCTATTGGCAGAAGTGGAACGCAAGTCCATGATTGTGTTTTCTTAGTGTATAATCACCTAAAAATATGAGTCATTGTGTTTTTGTTATCTTAAAATAAGCCCAGAACAGACAAACTGAACACTGACTCTACATTTCTTGCATATTCAGTGGCTGCTGTCATTTCTACGACAAGCTTTGAAGAGGAGAGTGAGGTGATGTCAGATGGTTACAACTCAATACATCACTTATTACCAGACCTTTAATTCTCATTTATGATTTCAGACCAACAAAGTAAAACAACTCATCTAGTATGATGACTGTTGTTGAGAAACTGCAAATAAAACAATAATGTGCATCTTTGTACCGATAAGCCGAACATTTTCCAGTTGAGCTCGTTGTAAGTTAGTTAATAAGAAACTGAATTTTGTGTCCAGATCTGTGATCAGGTACAGTTGGTGAGTAGAATTTTTAAACCCGGGAAGTTATAGAATCTGAATCAGAAATACTTTATTGGTCCACGAGGGCAAATTGTCTATGTTATAGTTGCCAAAATTGAATCATCTGTTCCTTGTCCCATTATCAACATTTCTTGAAAATTTCATCAAAATCCATTCAAAACTTTTCAAGTTATCTTGCTAACAAACAAACAAACAAACAGACAAACGCTGGCAAAAACATTACCTCCGCTTCGTTCTTGGCAGAGGTAATAAAGTGGTAGTAAATAAAGTGTGATACGTAGTTATTGCACCAAGTTATTGTACATCGAGTGTGAGTGAAGTTAGATGAACTGAGAAATTAGTTAACTGTTGCAGTTAAAGATAATGAGTCCAGTCTATTGGCTCAGAGAGTCTGACCCTCTGAGTGAGGAGTTATACAGTTTGATGGCCACAGGCAGGAATGATTTCCTGTGGCGCTCTGTGGTGCATCTACATGGGGTGAGTCCTCCAAAGACATACACTGATCAAGAAAATGCACCCCACCACATGGCAAAGACATCAACCAATCAGGAACATGTTGAGGAACATGCCAATGACCCAAGATGTTGATTTGACCTCCAAACTTCCTAGAGTCCATTCTGATCAAGCAGGATGCAGTTACAAGTTTGATTGACAGAGGCCCCACTGCACAAGCCAGAGTACCCAAAGGATCCACTGCCAACGTCCCGGTGCCAGACCCCATAGGACACCCTGAGAGGTCCTCTTGTCCATGCCCAATGGTTCAGAGCATTTTTGATCGGAAGAGCACACGTCTGAACTCCAGTCACGTCGGAATATCTCGTATGCCGTCTTCTGCTTGAAAAAAAAA
>OMNN01033504.1:52758-69838 GCA_900302755.1 Chromis chromis | reverse complement strand
GCTAATTGGAAAACCGGCACCTAGTAAATGATTAGCTTTGCTTTTATGCTGCTGACCAGCTGATTCAGCTTTTAATTTGAGTTTTTTTATAATGAAAAATACCTACAATCTAGATCAGGGGTGCTCATTACGTCGATCGCGATCTACCAGTCGATCGCAAAGGTAGTATGGGTAGATCGCATGACATTAAAAAAAATAGATGTCAGCCTATCATCCATCCCGTCACTTGATTGATATACAGGGCAGCCAGTCAGATGACATCTGAATTTTTCTGACACTTAGGTCACCGCGCATGCGCAAACAACGGTGCTAAGTGCAGCACAACTAACAAGCTAGTGTTGCGTTCCAATTTCTAGGAGGACTTAAGACAAACTACTTCTCTCATTTAAGGGAGTTTATTAAACACAAAGTTGAATAATACCTCGGCCGAGGCCCTCAATCTAAGTTTAGAACTAACAGTCAGCGGAAGGTGCTTTGCGAAGCATTTTATATGAAGTTGTCCATGATTTTGATTGGCTATCACGTGGGGGCGTTGCCTTGGTTTAAACCTCAGCGGCCCTTGTTGGTGCACAGGCGAGTCCACGCCTCTTGGCAACACGACCTCCAATCCGGATCCTCCGATGGCTGTGAACCCTCCCTACTCTACCTCTGCAGGTTAATTACCAACACTTGGAGACTCCAACCCCCCCTGCTGGTCAATTATGTGTAGTGTTTTATTTTATCTGCCTGTTCTGTGGAATGAATACAGATTATTATGTGTCACTGTTTAAATTAAAGTATTGATGATGCTTATTACAGGGTTATTTAGGCGTATTTATCTTATGTATCTGGTATTTACAGTTATTCAACCTAGTTGTATTATAAAAACCTAACAATACCCAAAGGATATCCTTTTTGTCCAGAGTAAAGAATGTGTACTTATTCATAAATAACTACAGTATAAGTTATTTTATTCCATACATACATTTTGTTCCCTGCTTCAGAACAGCTAACATTACCAAATAACTCATTTTGTATGTGCCCATGTACATGTATTACTATTATAGTTTGAGATTTTATGCAAGACACTGTACAGCACTTAAAACAGCCGGCAGCCATTTTTTTTCAAGTTTAGCTGTCTGCCTCCTGAACACATTCCTGCTTCCTAACAGCTAAAAAACGGAGCTGAGGTAAACGACAAAGACAGACAAAGATGACCGAGTTACCTTTTACAGGACTTCATAAGGACCAAACCAGCGCTGAAATGTGAGTGTTTCTTCTTTAGGTAGCAATAAACTCGACTCCAGAACTTGCTAACACGTTAGCATATGCAGCACGTTAGCAAGAAGGCTATAGGCCGATAGCATACAGGGTCAAGTTACTTAATTATTTAATACTAATTAATAATATAATCACTAAGTAACATTTGGAAACTCATCAGGAGGTAAGGAAAACCTATGCCCAAAGGTAATACTTTGTCTTAATGACTAGTTTGACTTTCTTTTTTTTTTTTTTTTTTTTTTTTTTTTTACACCTTAGCCTATGAGTAGCTCCTTATATACTGTATAAGTGCTTTGCTTGACTGTTTTCAGAGCAGACATTTTGTCTGGAGAAGCTTTGGTGTTGGTGTTGGTGCAGCATACAGGATACAATAGAAGTAAGTACGCTTCTGCAATATCACAGACAAATGATTCAAAAGTGTATCACCTCTTAATAATTACATGAATAAGTTGACAAGTGAAGTATTTGCTCTTATGAGGAATCCAAAACAAATACCTTAGAAATGATAAATTGAAAATACAGGCCTCAAAGTAGAACATAAACGCAACAAAAGTGACTACAGCTGTGACCACTGACACATAGGCCAGAGACTCTCATGTGATTTCCGCTGAGCCTAACTGCATTAACATGGTTATAAAATGACCTGTAAACATCAGAACTTTCTCACTTTTAGACCTATGAAATATGTGTATCGGCATGTCTGTATCATGGCTCCACATGGAAAAGGGTTAGCAGAGGAACTGACAAAAATCTGATTGTGAGGCAAGTACACCAACAAAAAATCAGTCGAAACCCATTTCAGGCAGTAATCAGGAGGTAAGAAGGAGCCATTGTACCACTAATCAGAGCTGCAGTGGTCATCCTCTGAAAATGACGCCAGAGACAGTGCATCACTGGCATAATCTAGCTGTTAAAAACAGACAGGCAGGTGCTTCACACTTCACAGGGGTTATCAATGGAAATCAGAGTTTCTGACAGCTCAGACAGTGAAGGCCATTTCATTACAACAAGCTCTATGGATGCTGAATAGGATTAAGTCCTTGCTTGCTATTTAGCACAAAACTGGAAGATTTAGCTTTGCTAAAGAACATGAAAAGAAGCCTGATGAATACTGGGAGTGCATTATTTTGTCAGATGAGACCAAGATAAATTTATTTGGCTCAGATGGTGTCCGGAATGTTCCATCTGAACCTGGCCAGTACTGTAACTGTGAATGCATAGGCCTGACAGTGAAGCACCAAAGTGGGAGTGTGATGATATGGGGCTGCATGAGTGCAAAAGGTGTTGGGGAGATGACACTTATAGATGGCACCACGAATGCCTGTGGATATAACAAAATACTGTCTGACAAGATGACTCCCTCTGTGGAAACTTGGCAGAAGAGGAATATTCCAGCATGATAACGATCCAAAACACACTGCCAAAATCACACCAGCGTTTGTAAAGAAGAAGAAAAAGCTGTGACCTGACCGAGTATGTCACCTGATCTGAATCCAATACAACACCTTTGGTTTATTTTTGAGAGAAAGGTAGAGCAACCCCTCCAGCAAAGAGCAGCTGAAAAAAATTGTTTCTGAGGAATGCTAGAATATCTCTACAGAAAGTTTTTGCAACACTGCAACCCTCCATGTCGAGGAGGATCGAGTCTGTCATTAAAATAATGGTAGAAATTAGAAGTTTTGAAAAACAGAGTTGATTCTCAACAATGAAAGGTTTAGTGTGAGGCTTCTACTTTTAATATAGTAAATCTAAAATGTTAGTTTTTTTATTATACGAAGACCAAATATCTAATGTTCAAATTAGATTTTGAATCGTTTGACATTTCCGTGATATTGTACAGGGGTTGTGTTTACTTCTGCTGTATATAATATCAAAATCTCTGCCCTGAAAAAGATACAGTGTAAAATAATAGCAAACTGAAAATAATGAAATATATTAGTATAATTATGTTTGCCATTTTACACATGTAAATTCATCTCAATCACACAATTCAGTTTTGAACTGTGAGAACTCTATGTGTAAGGTGGGATTTCTAGCAGTCACAAAATTGCCAAATGCAGCTTTGGATTAAAAACAAGAACTAAACAGCACTTACAATAATTACAGCATTTAAATGAAGGTAATCAAGTATTTAGCACTGACCTGCATGAAGTACTCTAACATGTGACTAAGGTTATTGAGAATATTTCTTTTCAGAGGCCATTAAATTGTTCAGTTGGTAATAGTGTTAATAGCATTTAATTTGTGGGATATAATTGTTTATCGGCTACATTTGACAACTAAATAGGTGCAAGTTTTGTCATAAACATGATCTGCTCTGCCAGCTGTTATCTATCTAACTTACCGGGCACCATTTAGCTCACTAAGTTAAGGCGATACCACATGGGCTCAGTCCCTTTGCAGCGGTCATGAGTTTGAGTCCGGCTCAAGACCATTTGCTGCATGTCACTCTCCTCTCTACCCCCACTTTCACTCTGTCTCTCTACTAATAAAATCTATCTAACTTACCTTTTTAAGATTATGCCTGGGGGGAAAATATGTTCGATATTTGAGGGTTAATGTGCAGCAGGACATTACAGTGTGGGCATCATTATCATTGCCACTGTCATTATCTTCATTACTTCGGCCGTCTGGTTTGTAATTGTCTGTGAATTTCTCCCCATGCTGCTCTCTCCACATTGATTTCTCTGCCTGAAAATGGTTATGAAATGTCTCTTTCTCTGCTTCTCTTCCTTTTTCTTTCCCCAGTCACATGAACACTGAACATTTTCCTTTGTTCGCTTGGATTTCTTTTGTGCTGATATTGATCCGAGATCTGAAGCTTAATATTCTTCACAAAGTCCAGGAATAAGCGTGAGTCAGTCCATTCATGTGTTTGTCCATCCCACACGTGTGATTTTGCACATGTTGATCAGGTTTTTACGACACGTCTCATTCAAGGATTTTTGGAATTACACTGGATGCCTTAAGTGGGTTTAACTGACAGTTGGAATAAGATGGCAGCATGAACCAAATTATTATTGTTGGGGCACCAACAATAGTGGCAGTGGTGGCCTAGTGGCCTAAACTTGTAACCGGTTGGTCGCCGGTTCGAGCCCCCGGACTGGCAAGAAGTTGACATGGGAAAGTGAGAGCAACTGATTGTCCCAGTCACCACCACTGTGGGCCCTTGAACAAGGCCCTTAACCCCTGACTGCTCCCCGGGCGCTGCACCGTGGCAGCCCACTGCTCCTAGTATGTATAGTTAAGGTTAACTTTGAATAGGATGGGTCAAATGCAGAGAAGGAATTTCCCTAATAAATTTCCCCAATAAAGGTTAGATTACATTGTATTATTATTATTGTTATTATTATTCACCTGCGTTCTAAGCGATCAGTGCACTTTTATGTACTGACCGTGTGTGCAATCAATCAAAAAAGGAAAACACAAATACTGTAAATAGACTGCCAAATAGATCTGTGTTGCTGTTGCTGACCGAATACCTGCAGAACAAATGGCATTCCCAGCTGTACTTTGTGTTTGGTGCTTATTGGTAAATGCTCAACTTACATAGTAAACATGAGAAACCTTACTTGCAAAAAGTTTAACACTCTTAATCAATGTTAACATTTAGCTCAAAACACCGCTCAGTACAAACAACAAAGCTGCTTGCGTAGCTGTGCAACCTCAATTTGTATAAGTTGTCACCAGTTTGCCAAAGGGTGGGCGCATTATTCTCTGGGGAGGACATATTTGTGGTGTTGCATATGGCTGCTTGTAATTTCTGATGCTCTCATTCTGCTACCTTCACTTTCACACTGAATAAGATCAACCCCCAGCCTTTATGTGAGAAATGTAAAGCCTATAGTTTCTCAAAATAACCTTCAGTTGTAGGTACTGTATTTATTAACATCAGATAATCAGCATGCTCAGAATTTGCTTACCGACTCTGCTTCTCTCTCTCTGGTCAGCGCTAAAAGGAAACTCCGTGGATTTGACACATTGAAGTGGCATTTTCACACTTCACAGAGCATCGCATGCAGCATGACAAGAGGGAAGAGAGAGAGAGCTCGCCGTGGCAGGAGAGGAGTCGAAATGAAAGGGGGAGGAATGAAAGCTGGGAGGAGGAGAGGAATATTGGGATTTTGGTTCGTCAGATCTTATTTTTACTCCCACCACCGGCACACAACTGACACTGACGCTCTCAAACTTTCACTCATTACCAGCTCTTCTTCCCTCCCCCCTTGTTTGAAGCACCGATCTCTCTTCCTCCCACACTCTCTCTGTCTCCTGAGGTTTTTCCTTCCTGACTTTGTTTCTTCTTCCTCTTCCTCCCCGTTTTCCCCCCTTCTGTGTGTTATCTTTGACCGTCTTTTTATCCAGTCGCTGGCTGCTGGATGGCATTTTATGCTTGTTCCCTCCACACTGCTCCTCTTGGTTTAGCACAGCTGTTACAACCCTTCTCACTCACTTACTTTCCTTCACACACACACACACACACACACACACACACACACACACACACACACACACACACACACACACACACACACACAGTTCTTCTTCTTCCTCCTCTCTTCTCCTCCTCCAACTCCACTCTGTCTTCTTTTTCTGTCTTATGTAAAAACCTCTTTTTCTGTACCTTGTAAACATGCACACTAACACACACATGCACACACAAGCCTACGGTCTTCCAGTCTTTACCAGCTCTCTCCTCACACATCACTATTCTCACATTTCCACTTTGTCTGAGAGGAACAGCGCACACACACTTTTACCCACTAGCTCTCCCCACCACACACGTTGGTAGACTCTCTCCTCTCTCTCCCGCTTTTCCTCCCTCCCAGTTATACACATTCTCTCTCTCTCTCTCTCTCTCTCTCTCAGTCCTCATCTGCACCTCAGCAGAGTAACATGTTGCCTCGTCGCAGCTACAGCGCTGAGCATTAACCAGAGGCTGCCAGCTCCCTCTCACACTGACCAAACAGAAAGAGCAAACAAGAAGGAGAAGCAAGAAGAAAGGATCCCAAGTCTCATCCTCCCTCTTTGGAGTCCGACCACCTCCTCTGACAGGAGGAGGAGGAGGAGGTAGAGAAGAAGATCGGTTTTCACACCGTCCTGACTCAGTTTGCCACCTCAAGGAGCAGCAGAGGATGCAAGGCAAACTGCAGGAGCTAGAAAGTTGGCTGTCTTTCACTCGGCCGTCCATCCTTCACTCGCAGCCGAGCAAACTTTTGTAAAAGAGGAGGCGGCGGACGTTGGAGGGTGGGGAGGAAGAGAGAGCACGAAAACGTCCCTCACTTTCCTCGCTTCTCTGTGCACGTGTCCTCGTCAGCGGGAAAAGCAGTACCATCCATCCAGAGGCGGCTACCCATGTGGCAGGAGGCTCTGTGGACCCGCGGACGCTACCTGCTGGAGAAGAACGATGGAGGCGAGGGTGCCGAGGGGCCTGAGAGCCTGGGGGACGGCTGCCCAGGGTTCCAGGGTGAGGTGTGCGTGGAGGGTGAGAAACCTCAGGACTGGCTGTACGAGTCGTATTACAGAATGAGCCAGCAGCATCCGCTGATCGTGTTCCTGCTGCTGATCGTCATGGGAACCTGCCTCGCACTGCTGGCCGTGTTCTTTGCTTCAGGACTGGTGAGTGTGTGTGTTAACAGTGTGTGCATGAGTAGAGGTAAGTGTTTAGACAGGATTTTAGAGGTGTGTGTAGTTAATCCACCCAGAGAGAGGAGGATAGTGTAGTGTGAGCCTTAATATGCTGCATTTATACACAGCAAATATTGTTACTGTTGTGAATTTTTATAGAGCTAGGTTAGTTTTATCCAAAGGTAACAAAATGGATCTACCACCTTTAAAACTTACTCATCATTTTTTGCTTGATCTGTGCAAAAAATACAAAAAAGGTAAAAACAACAGTCGGCAAGAAATATGAGTATTTCTGAAAATGTCCACTAATTCCTAAACAAGAGGATGTGACAATAATGGTACACTGAGTCAGGTGATAACTGGAAAATTAAACAGAACATTATTATTTATGTATTTTTTTAAGTAGGACAATTTGGCGCATAACTTTAAATATTTAATTTTTATCTTTCCATCCAAAACCATTGTCTCATTCCACTCATTCAAGTGATACCAGAATGGCAGGCATTAAACCAGATCATAGTTATATCTAGTTCTACAATGAACCATACTGTATGAAAACTATATTGCATCAAATTAAATTTAAGTTTGCCAGAACAAAGGGCCACAGTGTGTTTGTAATGTTGTGGAAAGCCCATTTCATTATAGTGCTAAAAAGAGATGCTACATTGCTACAAGCTACTTTCGAGGGTCAGATAGAAGCCTTCTTGTTGGGATGACAGATGAGTGTTAGAAGCATTTCGGTTTTGGCATGAGACTGAATGAGTCGGGGTGGAGGGAGGGTGGGGGCAACGTGCATGTGTATGATTATGTGTGACAGCATAAGTGGCCGTGAAGCAGCCCTTTAAATTGCAACGCTGGGTTTGCAGAGTGGATCAAGAGCGGGATGAGAGTTTAGTTCGCGGCTGTGTGGGTGTTGGTGCTTTTGTCAAGTGAAAAGTGTTGTTTTGGCCACAAACACTCAACCGCAAACACACGCTATTGTTTGTCAAGTGCTGCTTTTGTGTTTTATGAAATAGTCGCACAAAAAGAATCCCACTCGTTGCTGTTGTTGTTGTTTCAAATTGATTGTTTTGCCGCTATATGTTAGGGACGGTCTGTAGACTTATGTTCTGCTCTCTGTGTGTGTGCGTCATGTGCTCTCCAAGTAGAGCCTGGAGGCCGTCACTAAAGTCCCATTACATTCATTTCAACTCAATAACGGGGTCGTTCTTGGGAGCACCTCAACCTACATCGATCCCTCTACTTCTATTTAAGACAAATCAATAGATCTTATTGCCCCTACTAGTCGATTTAATTCTCCAAGTTCTCCTTTTCCTCTGGGGCTAAATGCTTCGCAGGTTAAATTACAATCACCACCAATTATTTCCTATCATTCACAATGTAAATCGAAATCATTCTCCCCCCCCCCAGTTTGTTTCTATTAAATAACAGACATGCCCGTCTGTGGTGATGAAGTGCTTGTGCAGTGAGGCGTGTATATTTATTACTGCTAGACGAAGAAGAATGGCAGGAATAAATAGAGGTTGGGTTTGGAGCTGGGGGCCGGGCGGCGGAGGGAGGGGAGGATGTTGTTGTAAGTGTTCTGGCTTTATCAGCGAGCCGGCAGAAACCCAACCAAAGCAGCACTAATGCTCCCAAAATTACTGCACACTTTTATCTTTCCCCACAGATTAGGGCTGGAGCGGGTGAATGTGGTGTTTGTAGGAGGTTGACTCCTCCACCCATTTTGTACAGTATGTGTTTGTGTGTGTTGGTGTGTACGTGTTTGTGATTGTGTGTTTGGGTGTGTTTGTCTGAGGAAGTCTCTCATTTCCTTCTTAGGCTTATCTGCAGTTTTTAGAGAAAAATAATTCTCATTCTTTCTTGCTGCCTTGAAGTTGTATTGACTGGAATGGGTGCAGGTATACATTTGTGGCCGTGTATTTACATGCTCAAATGCCTAGTGTGCATTTACAGAACCAGAAGTTACATATGTTAAGCTAATGACATTTAAAACACAACCGGACAGTTTAATTGAGATCAATATTATCTGATGATGGAACATTGGAAATCTATGAACTGGACTCACCAGCTCATTGATTACAGCATTGTTTTTTACTGGCACAGTGTTAATTTCAGTTCGTGTTTCTGCTGGGTTAATATCACCTATTTTTAGCATTTGCAATCTTACAGTCTGTTGATATTTTATGTAAAGCAAAAACACAGATTTTGCTCCATCTCGTTGACAGCTTGATGGATGCAGGGCAGTGAGAGAGGGATGTTTTTGTGATGATGGATCACCAACTGTTACCGAGGGGAAGGAAGGTGGATGAATGGGATGAAATAGATGTTGTGACATCACTGACTAGGTGTGGTCAGAGCTGCAGCACCACAGAGCAAAAATGATCATCGGCTACACAAATATGCAAGACTTTATACAGCTGTGTTGAGAAAAATGTATGTTTTGTTAATTATATCTACATGTTTGCTCATTGTAAATTAGCATGCATCAAAAAAGATATGTACACAAAGACATTACCATGTATATATACAAACAAAGCCATTGACTGTATATTAAAACATCATCAATAGGTTTACAGCAGTTTTGAAGCTCAGTTTGGTGTCTGTGGCTGTTTCCAGCTTCGTAGTGTCTGACTCCTCTTAATTCCAGGGTAAAAATGAGCAAAGAGGTGGAGCTGAGGCAGGCCATCCAAGTTACACATAACTTTAAGCTTTAATGCAATTTAAACAAGTGAGTAAGAAGTAAATACACACCAAGCAAAAATGATAAGGGATAGACAAGCTATTAAAATATTTTCCACACTTTCATTTTCATAATTGAAGTCTTATTAATCATTTCTATAATAGGTCAATCTTGTATTTGTTAGTATTTTTTTTAAATATTTATTTTTGGGCTTTTTATGCCTTTATTAGAGAGGACAGTGGATAGAGTCAGAAATGGGAGAGAGTGGGGAAGGACATGCGGTAAATGGCCGAGGTTGGACTCGAACCCGGCACAGCTGCTACACCTCTGCACGTGCAACATAACCGCTAGGCTATCGGGGCGTCCGTATTTGTTAGTATTTTTGTTGTCGTTTTTCAATTCAGAATTCCACTATTACACTTACTAGGGTTAGCACTGTCGCCTCACAGCTAGAAGATCCCCGGTTCGCATCCCCGTTACGACGCCTGGGATCTTTCTGTGTGGAGTTTGCATGTTCTCCCTGTGCAGCGTTGGTTTTCACCGGGTTCTCCGGCTTCCTCCCACAGTCCAAAAACATGCTGAGGTTAACTGATGATTCTAAATTTTCCGTAGGTGTGAATGCGAGTGTTCTTGGTTGTCTGTCTCCCTGTGATGGACTGGTGACCTGTCCAGGGTGTCCCCTGCCTTCGGGATAGACCCAGCCTACTTTTATTTATAATAAAATCAAGTCTTTTAGTCTACAGTTTCAAAAAGAAGGATACTACACTTCCCATAATGCAACTCAGTTTTGTCTTTTCCTTGACCATGCCTCACAGGTCTCTCCATCTGTCACCCCCAGTTTGCAAGGCAAGCTTTGTTACATCTAACGCCCCAAACAAGATAACCTTCTGCACATTGTTATTTTCTCAGGGTTATTGCTACAGATCTTAAAAAACTTCACTACATTTTTCCACAGGCTGAGTGTGACTACCTCGACAACTTAACACATTTTTTTCAACATAATTGTGATAAAGATCAGGGTAACTCATTTTGCTCTCTGTTATTTAGTCCTCATTACCCACGTGAGCCTTTAAGCTATCATTCTGTTTAGCAGATTTGCTCTAGAGTCAGAGTTTAACCACATCCTCCGTTACAGTTTACTAGGGGCCCATATTACCATTTTCTCATGGTCTAATAATATAATTATGTTATTTATTATTTGGCTGCTGGGAATCTTTGGATGTACAAATGCTTGTGTTCACTCAAGAGAGCACCATACCACTGCCGTGCCCTCTGGCATCCTTTTCTCGGATGGTGAAATGACCATTTCTTCACCCTGCACTTAGAAAGTCCTCCCCTCAGGATGGTGGGATGAATGGATGTAAGATCACACAGCTACAGCTTTATAGTTTCTGTAGAGGTCATAGCATTATGTACATAGTCAATATTGTCACCCGCCATTTAGAGTTACTTGCTGTTTAATTTGAAATTACCGTAGTTCACTTTCAAAGTAAATAAGTATTTGTGCTGTGGGATCGGTTTCCACTGCCAACTAAATATATTGTGACCTGTCATCAACGGAACATTTAAGTAAAGAATAAGGAACTGGCAGTAGTACCAAACGTTTCCTTTCACAACTGTCAGTATTCCATAAAAGTGATTTGGACATCAGATGAGCTACGTGTTAACTAGTGTTTCGTCTTAATCTATCATTCACTGCTGGATCTTCTGCAACCTTTGACCTGTTTTAGCAGAATGCGTTAACATCCCTCTATGCTGCAAATGGAGCCCTCGAGGAAAGGTTTGTGGATTATTGATGAATTTCATAACCAGGCTGAGAGCTGACTGAAGAAATATGCCACCAGTGCTGCTTCATCAGCCAGGATAAATATTCAACAGGCACCACAGCATGGAAAGTGCACACACTGCCGTGATTTAAACACGCCCTCCCCCGTTCTGCTCAGTTTCTGAATGTATTTGGTATGTTTTTGTCATTTTGCGGCTGAATAATTAGATTACTGCATCTCTGTGTCTCTTTCTGCTGCTGTGGTGTCGCCCTGTTCCTGCCTTTCCTCGCAGTATAATAGCTGGATGAGCCACATTGGGTTAAAAAAGGAAATAATTGTTCTGGGTGACAATGCAGTTCAATATAGTAGGCAGGCACAACGCCCTCTCTGTATGCCATGTCTAGGGAAATGGCTTTAAATGGGTTCAAAAGGGTTTTAACAGGATTAGAAGGCCTACAGTCAGAAATGTGCAAAGTGCAGATGCTTCTTTTTTTTACTTACTACAAATAAGTGAAAGGCTGCTCCAGTAAGCTGTGCATAGTGGTGAGAAAGCAGCTCCCCTAATTTGTTGTGTGTGTATGTGTGCAAACATTTTCCAAAATATGTTTTGATGGTAAAGGAATGTCCTTGTCACTGATGCGTCCCTTTGGTGAGTTTGCAGTCTTGATTGCATTCTCATTGGGATTCAATCTGTGCTTCGGGCTGACTGTATAGCTGCTGTGGCGTCAGCAGCCAGATCCCTTGGGATCCCTTCGCCAGAGCCTGACTCATACTACCTCTGCTCCATCGAGCTGCTACATTAATACACAGCAAAATGCTCTTATCGTGCATTTGCTCTGCCCAAATAGCTTCTGCTATTTTCAACAAGCAGCTCGAGTCAATAAACTGTCAAATCATCCACAAATTCAAGGTTGAGTCTGTGACATCTTTTTATTCTGTTACATAAAAACTGCTTTAGTGAAATGCATGTGGAGAGAATCAAACACATTTCTGTGCCCACACTGATGTTCATTTCACTGTAAAATCGGTGACATGTAATGACATAGCGGCTCGCTAATTTAGCATTTACAGCTGCTGGACCTGTCAGTGTAATCATGACTCGACTGGAATAACTTAAAATGGGTTACGTGGGTGTCAAGTATAGGATGAAGTCTGTGAAGGTGTGCTCGGTGTGTGGAGGCTGTGTGTTCACGGCCTGCTCTTTGGGCCAATGATGTGGATTTTGCTCCTGTTCCATAATTTAAACATTCTGTAGAGGGCAAAAGGAGGTAGAGAGTGCTTTGTTTGCACCTTGACCTGAATCTTAAAAAGCACTAAATTCCATTCTAAGATTAGTTATAAGTGGTAGTTGAATGTGATTGCAGGCTGCCAGGAGGTGATACACTCCTATAAACTACAAGGGAGATTGGCAGTGAAGGTAGATTGAGCTGAAGGGAGCTGTTCAGTCCTTTTTGTGGACTTAAACTCAGCACCATGAGATCTATAGCAAACCCTACCGTCATTACTTCTAGGTTCAGCAGCCAGGAGAGTCATTGGCTCATAATGGGTGAAATTGTGAAACTTTTAGCTTTGAATGAACTCAATTTGCATTTTTTGTAAGTCTTTCTACCACTTCTCTAAATCCAGGTCAATTGAAAAAGGCCCGCTCTGGTGCAAGTCATGAGCAAAATAAGCAGTCTTTTGCACTGCAGTTTACCTTTGACAGTCTCAGGATTTAGAAGCATTCAGACTTCTGGGATTTCATATGTAACAAACCGAAGGAAACAATCCTATCAGCTTGCTGGACGGGGCTTTCTGTATCATTGCATTAGAATCAGTTTTTGGTCCAAACATGGGCAGTGGTGGCGCAACAGGTTAAGCCCCTGGGCTACTGATCAGAAGGTCAGAGGATCGAACCCACACTTTGGCCACTGTTGGGCCCTTGAGCAAGGCCCTTAACCCCTGACTGCTCCCTGGGCGCTGCACTGCGGCAGCCCACTGCTCATAGTATGTATAGTTGAGGTTAACTTTGAATAGGATGGGTCAAATGCAGAGAAGGAATTTCCCCAAGAGGATCAATAAAGGTTAGACTATTATTATTATTATTATGTATGGCTGACATTCTCCAATATTGGAATTATTTTGATAATATTTGAGCAGAGTCATGGGGAAGCTGG
Source organism: Chromis chromis (assembly GCA_900302755.1). Classification (NCBI taxonomy): domain Eukaryota; kingdom Metazoa; phylum Chordata; class Actinopteri; family Pomacentridae; genus Chromis; species Chromis chromis. Next base: position 56,348 of record OMNN01033504.1, on the reverse strand, counting down.
TGTGCTCAAGCTTTGGGTAGTTTGGGGAGTTTATTATATGTAACTGATACACACAGCTGAGTTTTTAGGGGTTTAATCGACAAAGTTTTGAATTTAATTTGGTCTGCAGCAAACCCTTAAGGCAGAGCTAAAGGTGCAGCAATCTCCTTCTGTCAATAGGAATAGTTTATCACAAAGATGCATTGAACTAGATAACAACAAAATCGTTATACTGAGAAGATTTCATTGACCCCTTTGAAAGTTTCCCCCTATCATTGCTTCATAATATTGAATCATGGTCAATTTAATTGGGTGAAAACTAATTTCTACAAAGCAGTGTCAGGTATAGTCATTATTACCTCCGCCAAGCGCGAAGTGCGCGAAGTGGAAGTAATGTTTTTGCCGGCGTTTGTCTGTTTGTCCGTTTGTTTGTTTGTCCGTTTGTTTGTTAGCAAGATAACTTGAAAAGTTATGAACGGATTTTGATGAAATTTTCAGGAAATGTTGACAATGGGACAAGGAACAGGTGATTACATTTTGGTGCCCCCCTCACCCCCCAAAAAAACGTATATTCGTCAATAATTGGACCTGAATATCCATCGCTGCGACTCAATTATTAGGTTTTAGCCCCTTTTTAGCTTTTAATTGGACCCGAATATCCGGAGCACAGAAATTGCTATTCGGACCAGCCCTAATGGGTGGACATGATCTGCTAGGCGGAGGTCTGTGCTCTCTGAGTGCTTTTCTAGTATACATATAAAATGTAAAATAAATGATTGCATAAGTATTTACCACCTATAAATTGAATAACCTAACTAGTGCAGTTAGGGTGTCTTAAGTGATTTTAGTATAAAAAAACCTGTGTCTGAAAGGTCCATTATCTGGTGAATCAGTACTACTGACTTTAACTACATCATGAAGACAAAAGAAAAGTCCAAGCAACTCTGCGAAAAGGTTATTAAAAAACAAAAGTGAGATGAAAGGAAAATTTCCAAGTCACTGAACATCCCTTACAAGGCAGTTAAATTTACCAATAAGAAATTAAAGGAATATAGGACATGTGTAATTCTGATGCATATCTGCAGGCTGTCCTCATAAACCGAGTAACTGAGCAAGAAAGAGACTAGTGAGGGAGGCCACTAAGACACCTATGACTCCTCTGAGGAGTTACAAGCTTCAGCTGCTGAGATGAGAGAGACAACAACTCTTGCCTTTGTTCTTCACCACTCAAAGCTTTATGCGACAGTGGCAAAGAGAAAGCCACAGTTAAAACAAGCTTGTATTAAATCTCTACTAGAGTTCGCCAGAAGGCAGGTGAATTCAGCTAGAAAGTTCTTTGGTCTGATGGAACCAAAATGCAGCTTTTAAGCTATCAGAATAGATGGTTGGTGGACACCAAACACTGCACATCATCACGAACACACCATCCCCACTGTGAAGCATGGTGGTGGCAGTATCATAATAATGGTATGCTTCTTGTCAGCAGAGCCTGGAAGACTTGTCATGGTAGAGGGTAAAATGAATGCAGCAAAGTATGGGGAAATCGTGGAGGACAACCTGATGCAGTCTGCAAGAGAAGATTTGTTTTCCAACAAGACAATAACCAGAAGCATACAGCCAAAGCTACACAGAAATGGTCTAAAGACAACAAGGTGAATGTTCTGGAGTTGCCGAGTCAGAGCCCAGACCTCAGTCCAACTGAGAATTTGTGGCTGAACTTGAAAAGGGCTGTTCAGTCATGATCCCCATGCAACCTGACAGCATTCTAGCCTTTTTACAAAGAAGAATGGAGTAAGATTGCATTGTCCAGGTGAGCAAGACTCACTGCTGTAATTGTGGCCGATGGTGCATACACTAAATACTGGCTTAAAGGGGGTGAATGCTTATGCAGTCACTTATTTTACATTTTATATTGTAAAGTAACTGACATTACTTGGTAGAAAACTGTTTTCACTTTGACATGAAAGATCCTTCTGTGTAAATTCTCATGACTAAAGCCGAGTTATATTGACAGAGGTTTAGTGGTTAAAAGCAATAAAAGTGGGAAACTTCCAAGGGGTGTGAATACGACAACTACAGCCAGATTTTAAATATGACTGACCCGTTAGTGTGGACAGCTTTTGTTGTCTCCAAGTTCTTGTATTGTATATATGATGGGGAGGATGAATTCACCTCTGAGAAGGTGGTGAGGAAGGTCTGGTGTGTGTCTGTGTGTCTGTGTGTGCGTGTGCGTGTGCGTGTGTGTGTGTGTTGACAGTTTCTAAATGCTGACTTTGACAGTGTGAGCGTGGAAGTGATGCTGTAGCACATTCTCTGGGCTCAGACTGTCTGCCTGCCGATCTGTATGCCGTCTGTTCATCTGTTTATGTGTGTGTTGTGTAGAACATCCATCCTTTTGAGGACTGAATGTCCTCGCTAGGGCACAAAAATGAATTCTTAAGCACGTGTTTTTGTTACTTTGACCTTGTGTGTTGGATTTAAGGTTAATGGATTTTTAGAGATTTAGGATTTAGGAGAATTAAGTATTTAAAACATTTTCAGACCTCATCCATGTGTGTCTGGTAGGTATTTCTGGGACCTCCACACGGTGCTGTGGTCTCGCATTAGTCAGAGTAAATGACTTTTGGAGTTGCTAGACATCAGTGGAGAGTGCATTATTACAAACATTTATTTGTGTGAGGCATATTGAATAGACAAACAGGGACATACTGCAAATCAGAGTGTCAATATGTTCAACTCTACTAATCTCACTACGCCTAAAACTGGATAAACTCTTTTCTATTCTTAATCCCTCTCTCTCTCTCTCTCTCTCTCTCTCTCCAGAATACAGACGACCACTTGACGTTCCTGATCACAGTGCCCACTGCTCTCTTCCTCTTCCTGTCCATCTTCATCCTCGTCTGCATTGAGTCCGTCTTCAAGCGGATGCTCCGCCTCTTCTCTCTCCTTATATGGGCCTGTCTGGTCACCATGGGTTACCTGTTCATGTTCTCCGGAGGGAGACTCAGCCCCTGGGACCAGGTAGATAAATCTATGTGTTTTTTTTTTCTTGTGTACTTGTCTAGATGAGTAAGCAAGTGTGTTTGAAAGAGATACAGACATCTAAGAGTCTGTGTATGCACATATCTAGTTGTACATATTCAAGAGTTCTTCAGTCTCCCATGACACATATAAAGTTAATAATCATAGTGGTGGCTAATTTACCCCCAAAAATTAGTCATTTATTTATCACAGTGGTTAACAAAAATAGGTTTCTTATTTCTGTATCTAGCATATGTTAGCATCTGTAATGATCTAGCAAAGTAACTTAACATTAGTTGACTTTTAAATGTTGCCTACTCACTCAATTTAAAGGAGGATCCTATAAAGCTGTCTTTAAAACTCATTCATCAATATCATAAGAGTAAAAGTCTAAAGCTGCATATCCCAGTAAATGGTACATGCTCATGTTTACAGTTGACATCAGTGCAAATAAACACAATATTTAAAGTGAAAATAATATACAGCTCAGTGATTTGACAAATCTGTGCCACATGACAGAACTACCATTTTGCTGTGTTCACACTCTTATTACAAAGAAATTAACTATTGTTGCAGTGGTATCAGTGTCT
>OMNN01033504.1:42203-52738 GCA_900302755.1 Chromis chromis | reverse complement strand
TCAGTGTCTTAAAATGGTTTACACCATTTGAATCATGAGACTTTGATTGATGAATCCAGCCACTATACCTCCGCTCTTGTATTTTTGGTTTTGGACAGAGTAAGAAAACAGATCATTATCTAAACTCTATACCTGAAGTATCTCTCTTCCTATAGCCCAGTGCACACCACTTTAAGATTTGGAAAAATTCAAGTTAAGTTGAAAGCCATATTGTTCCTACTTATAATTGATAAGGTATGATGGTTTAGTGTACAGTCAGTTAGCAATTAGAGACGTTTGACCTACATGTTGGAGTGAAACAAATATTACTCAACTACAAAAACATAAACCATCAAGTTTAAATCCCAGCTGCAGTAATTTAAAGGTGTAATCCAGCAATATATTATATTATACCAAACATATAAAGCTTATGGACTGATAGGATATGGGATATAATGTAGTGGACCAAATGGAAGCAGCAAAGGCTGAGCCCCCTCATTTTTAGTCAATATTTTAAAATGCCAGACCCTGCAGAATGCAAGCAATTGCATCTTTTCATTAGACTCTGGCTGGTAAAAGACACTTTGACGCAAACAGTAAATGAATATGTGAGAATACTGAACTGAGAATAATCAGACCTCATAATTAAAGCCTGTCTTCTGACACGTGCATGAGTATTCATGAGTTTTTTTGGGACTAAATACACGTGTGTGTGTTTAGTATGTGACGCACATCTGTCTGTCATTTTAGATGTGTCTTTTTATATGCATACATGATCGTGTGTGTGAATGCAGGATTAATTCCAGGTGTTAATGAGGCCTGATGAAAGCTGGAGGTGAGCAGATCAGCAGACAGACACATTCATTTTCAGTGCCAGGCTTCTACTCTCTCCGTTTCAGGAATCCTATTTTCTCATGCTTGCGTCCTGTCTCCCTCTATTTATCAAATCCCATTTTTCTCCCCTCAGCTTCTCCACCTGCCTCCTTTTCTCCTGTTAAGACACTGCCACCCACCCCCCTCCTCACCCCACCATGCCCAAATTTCCTCTCTCTTACCTTCCTTCCCTCCTTTGGGGGGAAAGATATTTTTATCATCAGCCACCTGTGAGAACATAATCATTCTGCATTATTAATCCCACTCTATTCTGCTCCCTTGACTCTTCCACTTACACATCTCTATCTATCTATCTATCTATCTATCTATCTATCTATCTATCTATCTATCTATCTATCTATCTATCTATCTATCTATCTATCTATCTATCTATCTATCTATCTATCTATCTATCTATCTATCTATCTATCTATCTATCTGCATCTTTGTTTTTCTTTCCTCCTGAAAAGAATGAAAAGCAAGCAAGCAAGAAAGAAACTTGCCGGAGAGCAGAAATCCGGTGAAAAGAGAACAGTTGGAACTGCAGCCGGCTCTCAGTGGGTTGGATTGATTGTGATTACCGAGAGAACAGCATGTCTGATGGAGCACACACAACTAATAACAGTGAGGGCCTGACAAAAGAGAGAGAAAAGGTGAGGGGAGGCCAGAAAAGAGCTTGAGATAGGCTGGTTCTCTCTTCGACCATTCATTTTTAACCCATCCACCCACCCCATGCTCACCTGCTCGCCCTCTTTCTGCACACACACAAAAAATATCTTGTAGACACACAGCACAAGCCATGTCTGCTCCCATGTAGCTGCATTACCCCATTAGACTGGGCTTCATTTGATTTCACTGAAGGCCGCACCTCTTTCCGGAAGGCAGATTGAACACGGCTGTCACACCTGGTACCCCAGAATGAGGACATACTCACACTTACCTGTGTGTGAGTCTGTGTGTGTGTGTGTGTTCGAATATACTTGCAAAGAAGAATAACCAAAAGACGTGGGCGTTTGCTTCCAAAAATATTGCAGAGCTGCTTAGGCTCATAAATGCTAAAGTGAGCAAAACATTTCTGTTGTAAGTATTCGAGCATACACATTTGTGCGTCTGTGCTTATTTGCGTTGGGAGGCAAGTAAGCGTGTGCAGCTTTTGTCTGAAACACAGAGGAGAGTTGTGCACTCAGAACAGAGAGAGAAAAAAGTAATCGAAGGAGTTGAAGTGAGATGATGGCTGCAGCTCCCATCTCGAAGTGTTTGAGGCTGTATTAGGATTCAGGCTGGAGTGCGGTGGAGATGGAGTGTGTCTGGCTGCCTGTGCGGCAGACAGAAGCAGGTGACGCACCTGAAATTGAACTGCCATTCTCAATTCCTTACAGCCACCCAAACAGACTGGACGTCACACACTCCATCTCCCCTCGTTTTGTTTTCAGAGGTGGGAGTTCAGGGTCAGAAGTTAAAGGTCATGGCAAAAACATACAGGACCTTCATATCACCACATCTGCTACGACGTCAGCATCCTTCCCTTTGTTGGTTCCCTTAGCAACACAAGGTCTAAGCCTACACAAAACACCTCTTTGTGTTCTTAGGTCTTCTTTTAGAAGAAACTCGGTCAACCAAACAATCATTTATAGCCAATGTTCTAGAGTTGATATTGCTTGAAAGAGCACCACGTGTCAGTGATAGAAGTGATAATATCTTTGTAATGCGTCACCAAGTGATCTGTCACTGCAAATGATACCTACATTGCTGATGTCAGTAGCGTCTTCCCAGCTCGTACTTTTTCAAAGGCAGTCGGGAATGTAGGACAACGTGTATTTAAATCTCGTGTTATTTAAAGTTTGTCTGTCTAATCCCATGAGAGACACATTAAGGTCTAAGAATTGTCAGTTTGTTTTCAGGGGAAATGATTTACTCGAAGCTGTCACTCTCAGTCGAATCCTGTTTGCCACGACCAACTCTCTGAACCTGAAAGACACAGGAAATAAACAGACAGACAGGAAGGTCAGAGTTCATCTGGTGTCCCAGTTGAAACAGTGACCTGATCCTGCTGGTCACCACCACATTCCCCATAACAGGAAGGGGTGGGCTGACAGCAGGGGAAGTGGACAGGGACGAGGCAGGAGGTGAAGGCACAAGGTATCAATGAGCAATGGGAGGTGGGATGGAAACCTGGAAACAGGGAGAGCTGGTCCCTGTAAACAAGCAGTGAACTCCTTAGAAATACATTCCCCTTGGCGCCCTGATAGCCTAATGGTTGTGTCGCGTGACCCACATGCAGAGACGTAGCGGCTGACCCGGGTTCGAGTCCGACCTCGGGCATTTACCGCATGTCCTTCCCCATTCTCTCCCATTTCTGACTCTATCCACTATCCTATCGAATAAAGCTGAAAAGCCAAAAATAAATCTTAAAAAAAAAAAAGAAATACATTCCCCTGTGCGCGACGACTTTTTCACTAGGAAATACTTTTTTAAAGATTTATGCCTTTATTGGATAGGACAGTAGATAGAGATGGAAACGGGAGAGAGTGGGGAGGGACATGCGGTAAACGCCCGAGGTCGGAATTGAACCCGGGACAGCCGCTACGCCTTAGCACTTGGGTCACGCGACGTAACCGTTAGGCTATCGTGGCGCCCCTCACTAGGAAATGCTTGATCAGTAATTTTGTCTTTGTGACTCTTCAGTGTGCTGTATTTTTGTTTTCATCTCAGTTTATCACAGGATTCCTATAAAACTAAGTGAGCAGCCCACTCTCCTCTAGTAATTTATCACAGAATCAGCAGTTTGTCATTGGATCTTTGTGCGAAGAAGCTGGCAACCCACTCAGCTGTGTTCTGTATTTAGACAAACAGTAGACAAAGAGGGAAAACAGAACGTAAATCTCTGGTGGGATTCATTCACAGGCATTTTTGTAATATTTATTTTGAACTGCTGTTGTAATTTTTGGTCGTACTTGCAACTTCTGTGAACATGCATATCAGCCCAGACTTCGATTCAGTAAATATCCAAACTAGGCTTGCAGTTCTGTAAAGTAGATGAATATCCGATGCAGGTGTTTTTCCTTCTCTGAAAGAGTAGCTAAATTATTAAATACTCTCTTTTATATATACATACATCTATGCTATCACTTATTTTACATTTCATATTTTTACTTATTTGACATTACTGTGAGTGTTTTCACTTTTCACAGTCTTTTTTGTTTCGTAAATTCTTGTCTAAGAAGTCAAATTACATTGATGAATCTATGTTTACAAGTAATTAAAGAGAAAAAACTTAGCCTGTGATAGCCCTGTGATAGACTGGCGACCTGTCCAGGGTGTCCCCTGTCTTCGCCCGAGTTGGCTTGGATAGGCTCCAACCCCCCCGCGACCCTACAGAGGATTAAGCAGTGTATAGATAATAGATGGATGGATGGATGGATGGATGGATGGATGGATGGATGGATGGATGGATGGATGGATGTATATAGATGTAAATCGGATCAGAGAAAACAGTTCTGGGTAATTTTAGACAACGTTGCACCTTCTCCTGTCAACATCTTCTTATTTTGTGCTTCCAGGTGTCCTTCTTCCTCTTCATTGTGTTTGTTGTTTACACCATGCTGCCCTTCTCCATGAGAGGGGCCATTATCGCCAGCGGCATCACCTGTTTCTCACACACTGTCACCCTCAGCATCTGTCTGACCTCCACTGTGACAGAACTGGAACCTCTCATCTGGCAGGTAAGACAGATATTTGTTCAGCCTTAGACTTTTGAACATACAGGTTAACCAGTCTATTGAAATATACATTTTATAACCACTTATTGCCTCTGCCGCAGGTGTAACTGAGATGTCTCTGCCGTGAGCTCCCTATATTGGTCTTCTGAACGCCTTAATCATTGCGCTTTTGCCCTGTTAGTGGCGATATAAGGGTTAGTTTCTCAAATTTGTAAGGCTGTTCCATGCACGATTAAAAATGATGAGGTACAACATTGTAATAAGGTCTGGGTTGTAAAAGAGTGAACCTATCCCCTGTTATTGTGACACAGCACATTCAGCAGAGCCTCCAGAGTAATATGAACTGCCTTTTAATGTACTCATGGAGCAGCTCTTGAAAACTGAGTGGACTCTTGATACAGTAACACACACAAAAAAGTCTAACCACGGACGAATAAGATAAAAATACATTCTGTAGATCTTAATGAAAATGGAGAAACATGCCAAATAATACACAAGTAAAGTAGAATTTATTCTGCATCTCATTTACTTCTGAGGCTGATACACACACACACGCACAGACTCCTTCTAATCAACCATCAAAGTAAACACACTGATAACGCTCTAATCACTATAGTCGCTCTTCTCTCTCACACACACACACATGCACAGTGGAAAAGTACACCAACAATAAAACATGCTCCAAGACACTCATTGCCCTTGGATACGGCACCAAGGACAACCTATTGATATGCAGGTCCACATTTTAAAGAGCTTCAGGTTGACATAGGGGTGGAAAGCACTGTGGAACTGTATGTTCTTTCCTGGTTTTACAAGGTAATAGTATAGGCTTAAGTGGAAGGTCGTATAGTGGGAGAATTACAGGTTCATATCTGGAACATATGTCACCTCCGAACACTCTTTTAATGGCTTATTCTTTGCATGAATGTGTGTGCATGTGGTGTATGTGACAGATCCTAGCCAATGTAATCATCTTTACGTGCGGTAACCTGGCCGGGGCGTATCACAAGCACCTGATGGACCTGGCACTCAAACAAACCTATCAAGACACCTGCAACTGCATCAAGTCGCCCATCAAACTGGAGTTTGAGAAGCACCAACAGGTACACAGTATGAGAGAGCCAGATTTCAAATAGTGACTGCATGAAGTCTTAAAGGGGGAGTTTGGTTTTTTTGAAGTGAGATTGTATACGATACGTATCAATAGTAAGTGTATTACCAACAGTAGATGATGGTCAGTTTGCCCAAGGTTTGGAGAAGTTCTATGTTCTAATGTTCTATTGGGTTGAGGTCTGGACTCTGTGCAGGCCAGTCAAGTTCTTCCACACCAAACTGGCTCATCCATGACTTTATTGATCTTGCTTTGTGCACTGGTGGCAGTCATGTTGGAACAGGAAGGGGCCATCCCCAAAATGTTCCCACAAAGTTGGGAGCATGAAATTGTCCAAAATGTCTTGGTATGCTGAAGCATGAAGAGTTCCTTTCACTGGAGCTAAGGGGCCAAGCCCAACCCCTGAAAAACAAGCCCACACCATAATACCCCCTCCACCAAACTTTATACTTGGCACAAAGCAGTCAGGCAAGTACCGTTCTCCTGGCAACCGCCAAACCCAGACTCGTCCATCGGATTGCCAGACAGAGAAGCGTGATTGGTCACTCCAGAGAACACGTCTCCACTGCTCTGAAGTCCAGTGTTGGTGTGCTTTACACCACTTCATCCAATGCTTTGCATTGCACTTGGTGATGTAAGGCTTGGATGCAGCTGCTCGGCCATGGAAACCCATTCCATGAAGCTCTCTACCACTGTTCTGGAGCTGATCTGAAGGCCACACCAAGTTTGGAGGTCTGTAGAAACATGGCCTACCACTTCGTGGCTGAGTTGCTGTTGTTCCCAATTGCTTCCACTTTGTTATAATACCACTAACAGTTGACCGTAGAATATGTAGTATCGAGGAAATTTCACGAATGGACTTATTGTACAGGTGGCAACCTATCATGGTACCACGCTTGAAGTCACTGAGCTCCAGAGAGCGACCCATTCTTTCACAATACTTTTGGCAATATAGTGTATTTTAGCTGTCAGACAGCCCTTTACAATGAGGCACTGAAGCAGTTGTACTGCTTTCTTCAAAGCCACTAGACTCCATTGACAAAAACTGGATTTTTACCTCCCAAAACACAAAAGTCTGTTGCTATTGTCTGACTTTGCTGCTGTGTAACTTTAATGCTTTAACACATTGTTTCGGATCTGAACTCACAAATCCTAAATGACACTCAAAATTAAACTGTGGTAGATCAGCAACTCCCACATTCTATGACATAAAATTACTGTTTTTGTTAATAGACTCTGGTGGCTTTGAAGAGAGTGATAGAGTGAGATAGAGTGATGCAACTGCTTCAGAATCCATTCATGCAGGGCTGTCTGAAAGGCAAAGTAAAGCAGTGAAAATATTCTAAATATAGCATACATTTTGGTGTTTTTTTTAGCTGAGCCCTTTTTAAGGTGACTGAAATACATTTTGCTGCTTACCCCGTCCACAGAACTTCATCTCTTAGCTTCCATGCAGGTCCTAGTGTTTGCTTCTCCAAACTTGGGATGCACTGGCCATCATCTACGGTACACTAACTGTGGATACGTACCTCATGTAGAGAAACTATCCCTTTAACTTCACTTCCTCTCATCAGTTTGTTGAGGATGCATGTGGTATATGAACCTAATAGCTGGTGTTGAGGCTTTAATACATTTGCTGTGGACTAAAATATGTCAATGCAAGACTTTTACAAAACAATAATTTTTCTGTTTTCTCTGCGTGCCCAATAAAAGTACTTCATTTATTTAGCCATGTTAACGACAAGGAGTGTCAGTCCACTTCATTGGTCCAGAGTTAAATGTCTCAATAGCTATTGCATAGATTGTTAATGTTTAGACGATACGCAGCTTCTCATCTCGTGCCATCAAGTCAAAATTACAAACCTACCAAACCAATAACACTTACATCAGCCTCGATTGTACTTTGTGTTTAGTGCTAAACAGCAAACGTTAGCATGCTAACACAGTGAACTAAAATGGTGAGCATGGTGAACACTAAACATTAGTGTGGTAGCACATTGAGCTCAGTAGTGAACTCAAAACACAGTTGTGCAGCTTTACACAGCCGCTAGCTTGGCTGTAGCTTCTTCTCGTTGTTCTTATTGCTTGCTTAGAGTTACACATACTTGTGCCCAAATTAATTTATTCATTTATTGCCAAAATATGTCACTTCTCAGTTTTGTCAGGGATGAGGAGTTGGTAAGTTAGTCATGTCTAAAGTGGCATTATGCAGTGACATTTGCTTGACATTAGCGACTTTGCCCTGACATTAGCCATTCTTTCCAGCCAGGGAAATGACACGTTAAATTAGACATTAATAACTGGTGGTTCACTCAGCAGAGATTCACTGTGATTAAAAAAAAATGAAAAATTGAAGCTAATGTCATTACTAATGGTGAAACACAGAATTTGTCATTACTGTGTCATTTTTAATTGCATGCTGTTATAAAAATATTACAGCTACTGGATTCATATGATGGATTCATTCATTGTTATTTATTATTGCAGTCATCTATTTTACAGGTGGGCCTAACAATCTTGTGTTTAGCTAAGTTTAGCCTATTTGTTGACATATGTTTCTCTGCATCAGTTAGTGTGTGAGTCTTTTACAGTGTGTGATGATGCACACATGCCAGTGCAAACTAAACTATGCCAATTCTCATTCAACTGCTTAATACAGTTCACTTTAGTTCATTAATTAAACACATGATTAATAACACTACATCTCTTCAGGCTGTTATACCCTCTCTGCATGCTCACAGTAGACTGTTCGTATTGCTTCAGTGCTGAATAAGTAAATAAGAGCGGGAGGTGCGGGTTTCTATTTTTAGTGCACCCCCCTCCAACCCTTTTCTCTACTTAATTTGCTGCTGTGTTTTAGGAAATGAGCCCGTGGTGTGTGAACAATGTAATGACCCTCTCTGCTGTGAGCTGCATTTATGAGTCACACCCCCTCAGGCAGCTATTCGCTCTCTCCAACATGCACACACACCCACACACATGCCCACACGCTCGCACACGCACACCAAAATCACCCTCAAACAACCCTCCAGCCAACGTGTATGGTGCTGAATTAAAGCAAAAACTTACATGGTTGCACAACAGCTATGAGTGATGGATCTTGCATCTCTGGTTTTCCATTTTTCTTAGACCTGAGCTCACTGTACAATGACTTGACATTTCCGGTTATAATGCATTTATAATGAAACTTGACAACAGCTTTCCAAAACAGCACCAGCAAACATCAAATTCAGCTTCAGTATCTCAGAGTCGAGCAGCAAGGGCTTCTATGTACACTCAGCTTTGTGCAACAACAATGCAGCCCATAAAAATCAGACAGAGAGAAATCCACTAAAGACAATGTGGCAAAGAGACTCACTTCACTGCCAACAGCCACCTTTTTAGTATGGGGCATTCCTGCTAATGTGGCTGTGCAGTGTTCACACGCTGCATATCTTACTCACTGAGTCATATGTCTATTTACCACCTTAAACTGAGAATAACTAGTGTGCACCTCACCTCTGTTGGAGGGTGAAGGGGAATGTAGCAAATGACAAATTGAGGTAGAAGTCGGTGACGCACGTTGAGTAAACCAGTAAAATAAATGACAGTACGAAAATAGGTCGTTTCCTGTAATTTTCACCTTAATCACCTATTAATAATTTCAAATCCGAGTGTGGAATCGTAAGCAGTCTAAAAATTTACAGAACTTGCTCCATTGCTTTTCCTCTGACAAGCTACATATTTGAGAATCTGCCTCAGTCGCTCTTCTGTGCTTCACTTTGGCTTCCTGTGCTCAGTGCTGAAAAATTAGCCCCAATGAAACATCATTAAATTGTCGCCATCAAGAGGATGTAAAAATAGAATAGAGTAGAGTAGAGCAGAACAGAATAAATGTGATTGGGAAGCTTGTGGTCATATGAAAGCTGTTAATCTGTATATTTCAGTCTAGTAATCCTGCAAAATAGTTTATTATCTAATATTTCGATCAGTGGAGTAACGGACTAGTTCATCCAACCCACTGTTTGTCACGCATATAATTCATTGCAAAATCCCTTTGATTAAACCCCTAAAAGTTTATCTCTGTTTATCAAAGCTACATATTTGGAAGTTGTATTTTTAATGAAAATACTGCTCATTGCTTTAAATGTAACTCTGCACTGTTGTCTCCTCTAGAATGTTAGATATATGAATATCCTGCCTCTTCCTCCACGCACCCCACCCCACTTGCTTCAGCTCAAACGCTGTCAAACTACTCTACACTACAGAATGATAAGTTGTGATATTGGAATTATTCAGCCATACATACAAGAGGAATAATGATACAGAAAGCCCCACTCTGCAAGTTAACAGGATTGGTTCCTTAGGTTTGTTATGGATGAAACCCCAGAGGTCTTTTTGTCATCGATACACTGCAGGTTAGGAGGAAATGCTCAGCCATGGTGTTGACTGCTTATTTGGCTCATGACGTGTCTTGTAGCTCATAAAAAACACAATATGGACATGTTAACAATGTAAAAAAACTTGTTAAAAAATACTGGTTAACTTGATGGTACAAAGTAGTTTGGCATTTAGCAAAAACATGCCAAGTTATACCTAGTCGAGAAGAGTCATACAGTTAGCAAAATTCACTTACAAATGGCTAGCATTAGCTAATATTAGCTACCCAAACCTACTGGTCACAATAAACTAAGCAGAAGCAGAGTGAACTGAACTGAGTAGCAGTGTATTTTATTGCTTCTCTTTTTTGTCAAAAGTTACATCATTTTGCTACAAGTCTGTTTAGATTTACTAATCTAATACTACCAAATACTCTAATAAATAGATTTTTGAGGGTGTGTGCACTCAAATGCTTTGTCTCTCATCCCTCCGCT
>OMNN01033504.1:21901-32094 GCA_900302755.1 Chromis chromis | reverse complement strand
CACTACCTGATGAGCTCTGCTAATATTTATTTATTTATTTATTTTAAAGATTTATTTTTGGCTTTTTGCCTTTATTGGATAGGACAGTGGATAAAGTTGGAAATAGGAGAGAGTGGGGAAGGACATGCGGTAAATGCCCGAGGTTGGAATCGAACCCGGGTCAGCCGCTACGTCTCTGCATGTGGGTCACGCGACATAACCATTAGGCTATCGGGGCGCCCAGCTCTGCTAATATTTGCTATTTAACAGTAAACATTGTTGAGGCTGATGGGAATGTGAATAGTTTTGCAGATATTTGGTCATTTCAGAAAAAAAAAATCAAAAAGCTGACATTTTTTGAGAATAAGAACTTTATTTATATAGCCCCTTTGAAAACAGAGCGGTTACCCAGCATGCAACACCAGACCGTAAGCCCAAATAAAACAAAATTAAGAGTAAGTTAAAACAAGAGGACAGAAAATGCAAAATATCAATGTAAATAAGTACAAATAAAAGAATAAAAGCAATAAACACCTTAAATGCAATGCAAATACAATAAAGTACAATGCTATCACAGGACAGCAAAGATAATAGATTCACTCTGAATTACCCTGTCTATGGTATAATCTATAATCCAGTTTGAATATTCATATACAGTAGCATGTAGTCAGTTTGCAGCAGCAGTATCTATGTACAGTGTCTGTTTTGGGTCATGACTTGGCCTTTGGTGTATTTCATGGAGTCAGAATCCAAAAACATGACGGTCTGTTTTCAGCTCTGTGGACAACACCACAGCTTTACAAACATTTGAACACGTTGCTTGTGTTTACACGGAAAAAAATATATATCATCATTTCGTCATCCTGCCAAGAGCACAGAGGGCAGCTAATCAATACTGGCAATGTGAAGTACAAGAAAATAATGTAGTGTGCCAATGACAACATGTTATCAAAGGAACAGCATCTCTGCAGGTGTTCAGTCAATCTCTCTACTCCGAGCAGATCATGTTTGAAGGCCCCTTTCTCTGCTTGAAGCATTGTAAATGGATTGTGACATTGTGCAGCTCCTCCTGTCAAACTGGGCCGATTAAGGACATTTAAAGGATCTGCCTCTTCTGTGAACTGTCTGCCGAGAACATTTCTATATAGAACTTGCTGCTGGCGTTCAGACTGAGCTCAGTGGTTATGGCTTGGCAAATGAAAAACCCATACTTAACAGTCCTCTGCCTTCCTAATCCCTCCATAAATTGGCTAAGATGCACCCACTCCCCCAAAATTCAACGAGAAGACTTTCCCTTTTCTTCCTTCAGGCAGGGTGTGTTCACTATCTGCTTGCTTCATTGACCTCAGGGCTCTCAGAGGAACATGCTTTTTCTAAAGAATTAAGGCCTTTTAGTGCATCTTTTGGAAATGCAATTAACTACAGAAAAAGCCACAGTGTGTTTTCAGCATTGATTCCTCCAAATATGGTCTCTGGGCTGCTTTTTGTCCCGTCCTTTTTGTTTTCATGGATCGCCAGCTTTCCCATAAATTCATCACAGCAGTTCAAACAGTCTTCCTGTTCTCAGTGTGCAAATTCTCGACTCAGCTGCAGCATTTTCCAGTTTCTACATGAGATTTACAATTTGCAAGAAAAACACATAGAAGGAACAATGTAATATTGTGTCACACAGGAGTCTCATATATTCTGTTAACTGAAACAGAAAAGGTCACCTAACCTTTACTGGAGTTGCTAATGTAAATGATCAAGTGTGTTTAGTTGTGGTATGAGAATGTTGAATATAGAAGAAGTCATTTATCTGTGCTGACATCTTCAGTCCACAAACATGAATGTATTTTGACACACTTCATCAGCAGGTAATATGTTATCCGAGATTTATTCTGCTGAGTTACTGATGTGGCTCAGTTTAGACACAAGAGGTTATTTTAGCATTCATTCACATTACATGTTATCAGCTACCTTTTTAATGGCATTCTCTGTTCTTGGCAGTATATTGGTGCATTTCAGTTTCAGTCAGCACTTACTGTGTTTGAATATTTTTTCATTTAACTTTTTTTTTCGAGTTTCCCATTTATGAAAGCAGAGTAGTGACACTTGAGTAGAGAGACCTAAATTACTTTGGCTCCACACAGCCGTATTGTAATTAACTAAACCAGCAGTTTTTTTGGCCCAACGCAAGTCTCTGTGGATTTAAACTGTGGTAAATTTTCTTTATACAAGCATCTCCGCAGAATATGACAAGATGCTACTCTGTAACCTTTATTCATTTGGTACAGATGGGTTTTCGATATCCATTCAGATATTGGAAAAAGGCTGCGGGTGCTCTGTGACATTTTCAAGAAGCCTTGAATGGATCAAGGCCAAATATGGAGCATGGATCACAGGAGGTGTCATCTCCACTGTCATTGTCATTGATTGTCACTGTCCGAGCTGTTCGGCACACCCGCGGGAAATAAACACAGCCATCACGGACTGTGTCTGTTTCAGTTCTTGAAGGCACCTGTGCCATGTTTGGTCAGTCACAATGCCTGTCTCTGTGAGCAATTAAAAGAATTCACCTGAGGTATGGTGCTTGTCATCTCCCAGACTCTCAGTGTTTCTGGAAGCACTAAAGTGGCTCACTCTTTGTCAGAGAAAAGTATTCACATCAAAATAGAAGGAGAGCAGCATCGTTCTCCACTAAAAGTGTTTTAAGTAGCTCAAATCATTGACAGGCCAGTTGCTGACATCAAGAGCAGTTAAATGACCGTTGTTCCTAAAACACATCACTTTACACCCACTGAGTGTGAGCACTCTGGATGTGTAAAAGTCTAGTTTACACAGTTGCACTTGAGGAACAAATGTCCCTTAAATGCTTGTTGCAGAGGAAAAACTACTGAAAACCATATTAGCACTTCATTTAAGTTGCTCATTATACTTTGAATTAGGGCCGAACAATTTATCAAAATATGATCAAAATCACAAATCTCAAGTGGTAAATACAAATCGGAGGAGCTTTAATTTTTGGAAGATTTGAAATAATGGTGATGTGTCACAACATAGCATTTTACATGAAGCATTGTGGTGCTACAGAGACACCCTAGTTGAGAAGGGATGTAAGGGAACTTGCTGGTTTGGTACAGACTGCAGCAAAATCAAACCCTCATTTTTGTGTTTTTGATTTTTTTCCAGTGGAAAAAAATGCACTAACATGACCAATAATCATGATCGACACTATATTGCCAAAAGTATTGGCCCGCCTGCCTTTACACTAACATGAACTTTAATGACATCCCATTCTTAATCCGTAGGGTTTACTGTAAAACGGACCAGTTTTTCTCCTGTATTAGACTTAATCTAAGAGAAAATGATCCCACACTAGTCAAGTTTAAAATCTTTCTGAAGCTGGCTACTTGTTCTAGTTAGTAGGCCACCATTTTGTATTGATTTTCTGCAGGAACAGACTTCCAGCTCCAGGTAGGCGCTGCATGTTTTCAACAGATAGAGTAGAATAAAATGTCTCCTGAGCTGCAGGCTGTTCTGCCTGTTAGATGTACAGTGTTGTCCATAGTGCTGATCCAACTGTCATGTTGCTGTTTAAAGCCGCAGTCAGTAACTTCTACAGTTGCTCCCTATGAAAAAACATGTTACCCATTCACAAATGTGACCTTTTTCATGAATATTCACCACCACCATCATTTCGAAGTGTTCCTATTGGCTTGGAATTTTACATTTATATATGCATGAACGGTGGAAGACGCTCCATATCCATGCGCCATCTTGAAATACATTGGCCGGTAAGGGACATACAGGATTCCTCCGCCTTTCTCGTTTTCGCGTTTTCGTTGTCACATGATCTCACAGGTGCTAATGGTTTGACGCTACTTATATCGTTGCTTCCACCGGGCCCTGACAAGTTTGAAGAAGGAAACATGGAGGACCACAGTTACTCAAAAGAACTACCAGAACAAGAATGTTCAAGAAAAAGAAAAAGGATTATGCAAAGAGCAAGAAACCGGCGTCATAACAGTAAAAGAGCGAACATTGGAGCTGCCTTCCAAAGATGGAAAGACCTGATGAAGGAAAAGGGGATTGAAAGAGACGCCGAATTTGCTTGCTTCCTTCTGGACAGGTAGGTTAATTTAACAGTTTGACTTCAAAATGTTTATTTCGTTACACAACCGTCTGACTGCTGTTTGTGTTAGTAACAAACTGGCGGAGTAGTGCATCCGCTCATTGGGCCAACTCTTATTTTTTACAAATGGGCAACGCTAAAGCCAGTCATTGACATTATACAGCTGTGGAACCTGTGTGTGGTTATTGCTCTGACTTCAGTGGTGCTATGAAAATGTCTCGCTGCGCTGCTGTTCGAACCTGCAGAGCTCCTTTGACAGGTGTGTTACCGAAACACCACAGGAGCTCCGGAATACAGTCGCTTCAGTACAACACAAAGCCAGCAAAATCAGTCAATAGAAAACAAACGTGTCACAGCCAGAATCATAACAAGCAAAGCACATCCATGGTAACAACCAGAATCACAGTGGCAGCTGTATCATCGCCAGGCTGAAGGCATAATCACAGCTCCAGTCTGTCTCAATTGGCCTCGGCAGCGATCCGGTGAGAGATCCGGTGAACTAGCACCTTTAGTCATCTTTTTAAATGTGATGGTGCAGACTTTTTGCCTGAGCAGCCACAGCTCGGGGGTGCAGTGATTCTCGATGTGGTTACCCCCATCAGCAGTCTGCTACATACTGTATCACAATAGAGCTCAGTCTTATTTTGTACGGCTCAGGGGAAAGACAAAAGTTATTGCAGGTAACGCAAAAGCAATCAAGAAAAAAGTCCCCTTCTGAGGTTCTGTATGGCCATTCTGTCAAAGCAAGGATTTGGAAGCTACAGCACTGCACGTTTCTTCTAATTTCTTTTCCTATAATGTGGGAAATAAAAAACATTAGACAGGTGTGAAGAACCAGAACACACCTGATTTGACCAGGAAATGTGTTTTTTATTAAAGTCAATATAAAACATGTACAAAAAAGATACTCCAACTTTTCTTTTCTCCACGCACTGACAGGGCTCAGTGCTTCACATCAGCCACAACATTAAAATAAACTGACAGGTGAAGTGATTAACATTGATCATCTTGCCTAACTGCTGTTGTAGGCCAAGCATAACCCTCCCTTTGCAATGGCACTTCCAAACAGGATGATGTGCTTCACAAAAACTGTTCAGGAACAGCTCGAGGAACACAACAACAAGCCCAAGGCGTTGACCGAGCTTCGACACTATCCAGATCCTAATCTGATCGAGCATCTCCATGAGGCACTCAAACCTTCCTGATCCATCGAGGCTCCACCTATCATATTTTGTGACAATAGGAAAAGCAAAGGTGCAAA
This sequence comes from Chromis chromis, assembly GCA_900302755.1. Classification (NCBI taxonomy): domain Eukaryota; kingdom Metazoa; phylum Chordata; class Actinopteri; family Pomacentridae; genus Chromis; species Chromis chromis. Next base: position 26,740 of record OMNN01033504.1, on the reverse strand, counting down.
AATGCAAATTATCCAATTTTTGTATGATCCAAATTTTCAGAAATGGAAGTGAAAACAAAACAGCATTGACCACTATTTAGCTCACTGAGTTAAAGCGATACCACATGGGGCTTTGTCCCTTAGCAGCGGTCATGAGTTCAAGTTCGGCTCAAGACCATTTGCTGCATGTCACTCTCCTCTCTGTCTACCCCCAATTTCACTCAAAAAAGGAAAAAATCTCCCCGAAAAATATAAATTTTAAAAATAAAAACAAAACAGCATGTCCCAATGTCTCACCTTTTTCATTCCTCAGCACACAACCCTGGGACTAAGAGATGGCAGCTAATGATTGGAGGCACTCACAAAAAACTGCATCTAAAACACTCCGTGAACGAAACTTAGCTTGTCCCAAAGCCCACAAGTACATCTGTATTCAATCTCAAAGATACACTTTGCAGGCTAAAAATCCCTTTGTGGAAATGGTTTAACAAGTTCACTGAATCAAAGAACTGTCCAGTTGGGTATGTATTTATTTACATTGATCAATTTATTTGATTCATTTTCCATCACCATGGAGAAGGAAAATAAAACAGGGAGAAAACACATTGATCTCAATAATAGTGGCCAGACTTCTGCTGACTGCTGCTCAAAATATCGTTGGAGGTCAGTAGTGATCTCTAGCTATGATCCTGCTGCAAAGAGGATGCAAATGAAGGCATGATATGAGCAGAAATCACATGATCCGAAATAATTCTACCTAACGTATTGCTTAGTTGTACTTCATCATGGCCCTGTGATGGACTGGTGACCTGTCCAGGGTGTCCCCTGCCTTCACCCTAAGTCGGCTGGGATAGACTCCAGCCCCCCCGTGACCCTACAGAGGATTAAGCGGCGTACAGATAATGGATGGATGGATGTACTTCATCACTCCAGAAGCAGCTTTAAAGCAACAGTATTTCATGTTTTGGGCACTTGTGGCAGTAGAAGTAAACAAGCTAAAGTACTCTACAGAACTTGGAGTAACTTCAGATTTAACAATAATTACCTTCTGCCTTATCACTTTCACACTATGTGGTCATTTCAAGCAATGTTTATATAAAAACTTGAGTGCGGCTTGAAAATTTCAGAACCTAAAAGCGGAAACTAAATAAAAGCTTGTTTAGATAAGGTCTTACTCACAAAAGGAAGGTTTCCTAAATAGTTCTTCAGAAATCTCTGTGGTTCTTCAAAGTGCCCTCACCAGTTGAAGAGCCTCTTTATTTAGGAAACTTTACATAATTCATGTGGTTCTTCATTCATGTGGCACCAAAGGTTTTTTGGTTTGGTGTCAAGTAATAGCATACAATTAGAGCTGCAACCAATTATTTTAGACATCAATTCATCTGCAGATTATTTTCTCGAAGAATTAATTAATTAATTAATTTCAGTTGATCATTTGGTCTATGAAACATTAGAAAACGGTGAGAAATGCCCATCACAACTTCCCAAATCCCAAGTTGCCATCTTGTAACATGTTGGTACAGTATGCTTGTATTATAATAGGAGAAATGCTGCAAACTGGTAAATTTGACTTTTTTGCTTAAAAACTACTGAAACAATTATCAAATCTTATTATCAAAACAGAAGGACTTGGATCCACAAAGAGCTATCTTCAGAATGGGTTCTTAAAGAATCTATTATGCCTAAAGTTCTTTGTGCCATTGATGTTGCCTAAGATAAACATTTTTGGTTGTTCTTTGAGGCAACTTTAAGGGTTACCTAAAGAACTGTTGAACTGTCTTCAGGTTGACAAGCACCTGTTTCAGCTGTATTTTGCTAGCAGATGAAGGAGAACCTGGTTTCTAATAAATATGTGTCCATCAATCCATCTTAACTTTAACCTTTAAACTGGATATAGTGATACCTACTGGCCACACAAATGTATTGGACAGTTGAGGAGAATTGGGCAGTTCAGCTTTGCTAAAGCAGAAGTCTAACTCTGTCCCTGTGGGTCAGCCAAATGGCTAAGAAGAAAGAAAGATGTTGGCAAAGTGACAGAAACAGACATGAGGCTGAGAGAGCAGGAACAAAAAAGAATAGAAATTAATTTAATTCCCTGCTGAGTTATATTCCAGTCTCTCCCAGTCATCTTTATTCCCGCTGATTGTTATCTTTTTTCCATTTCTGTTCCAGCTCGCTGCCAATGAGAAGGCAATTACATTACATATGGGTATAAATATACATTTCTTAGACCTTTAGTAAGTGGTTTCAAATGAAGTAGGTTATTGAAGCACATATCAACTTAAGAGGACGGAAGCAATTACTACACTCTAAAGGATGAATTCCTTCAAGGGCAGAGGACTCGTTCATTAAATATTTATTGTCAGATTCTATATGTTGTATTTCCCCACAGAAATGTGTCTGCAGTTAAAGGCCAGCAATGCACTCCACCCACACGTGTGTAATTATTTTCTGCTTCCACGTGATGTCTGAGATCAGACAGGAGGTTAAATGTTAAGTAAAATATATGTGAAGTGCATACAGCTGCTTTGAGACAAACACCAATAAACAACGTGCTTGTATGTAACAACTAGAAATACTGAGCCTCCGTCTTCCTCCTGAGCATGTCTGGACAGATAGAGGCAGGTAGAAGCTGCTGGTGTCCAGATGCAGACTTATAAAGGATTGTTTGTGCACAGCTGGGAAGGTTCTGCATAGAGACCAAAGTCCTTTTGATTGTGCTGAGGTAAACGCTTCGGGCAGCACCAACCTGGGATGTTGAGTAGAGATAGCCGTCAGCCTGGTGTGAGGGCCATCGAGTTCTGGCCCAGTGATGTTATCACGCCTGAGGGGAGAGCTACAGGAGGTGAAATTGTGCTGTCTTCTGAGAACATACCTTAAAACTATCAGGTGCTATTTTTACATTTTTCAGAAAAGATACCCTTCCAATAGCTAGAATCTGTTAAATATGGTCCTTGTAGGAAAGTTGGATGGTGGTTGGCATCTGTTAAGCATCTTGTGTATATGTAACAACTACAAACACTGAAACACAAACTGCTCTGTGAGCAAGTCTGGCCAGATGGAGGCAGATGGAAGCTGCTGTCCAATGGAAGGCTTATAAAAGATTGTTTGTGCACAGCTGGAAAGGTCCTCCAGAGAGAAAGCCTTTTTCCATTGTGCTCAGATAAACGGCAGCTTCCGGCAGCACCAGCCTGGGATGTTGAGTAAAGATAGCCGTCAGCCTGGTGTGAGGGCCATCGAGGTTTGGCCTGGTGATGCTATCCTGCCTGAGGGGAGAGCCACAGGAGGTGAAATTGTGCTGTGTTCTGAGAATAAACCTTAAAGCTTTAAGTTGCCCTTTTCACATTTCAAAAAATATACTATTGTGATGTCTAGAATCTTGTCCTTGCAGCAAAAATGGATGGTAGTTGGCATCTTTACCTGAGGCGATAGTGGAGAGAGGTTGTGCTATTAAGGCAAGCTAAATTCAAACTGAGAATGATTTGTTTGAGTTGTTCTAATATTGGGTGTTTTGTCCCTTTTGTTGTTTTGTTACTGTCCAAGTAAGGTTTCTATGTTCACCTTGGTCAAGAACTTCAGAGTTGTTATAAGGTGCAGTTCAGAACAGTATCCACAAACCTTTGTAAAAGTTTTGGTTGGAACCTTACCTCTGGTGCTATCAGCGCAAGCACAGCTACTAACATTTTAATATGTGTACCTAGCAGAGGTATAATCATGCAGCAATACCAAGCAGTAATGTTAAAATGTAGCCATTATTATCAGTAATGTCCATCCATCTGTCCATCCATGTTCTGTTGCTGACCCAGAATCAGGAAGTGGTGGCATCAGGCAGGGTATTCCAGACATCCCTCTTTTGGGAGTTCCCAGGCCAGAACTAGAAAAAATGTCACTATGTGGCCATAACAAGCAGGTAATATGAACCCAGCTCAACATCAGATCCCATATACAGCATTTTCCCATTTATAGGTACTGTTATTGTATTCTACCTGATTCTGATTTAAAAATGCACTACTTTGGTTCTGATGCAACCTCCTTCTTCTCTCTGTATTCACTCTGTGGTCTTGAGCGACGTCTAGTCCTCGGTACTGTCTGACTGTTGAAACATCACAAATGTTGGAGTTTGTTCTTTTAAGTTTTGGCGATGAATACAATTTTTACATAGGGATGACTAGTAAGATGTAGTAATAGCTCCCAGTAATGTAAAATATAGCAATGATGTTAACAGTAACTAGCAATTATATTAATAACATGTAGCGATAAGTAGAAACAAATGACAGCATGTAGCAGAAACTATAATTATAACCTGTGACAATAACTAGCAACATGTTGCTGCAATACGTAGCTATAATGTTAAGATGTAGCAATACCAGACAGTAATGTTACTATCCCAGATACAATGTTTTGTTCAAAAAATATTATAAGAAAGTTCTGCAAAGTTCTGTTTTTTGTTATTTGGTTGCAGGAATGATCCTCTTAAAGGTATGATAATGTTCTCAGGACATTCTAATCTTGTTTGGTGATAACATAGTTAGACATTAATACACTTACAGTACATTCCTCAAACATTTTCTGAATGCTGCTTTGAGAATTCCCTTCCGTGTTATCATGTAAGATCTTCTAATATTGTGTGACTGATGTTCGACAGAAGAAGATTATAATATGTTACCACATTACATCCCCAAAACATCCTCAGAATATTAAAGGGAAAATGTTCTACCTTTGTTAAGATGTCACATTACAGGAAAGTTTCATAAAGAAAACATTCTGTGGTGTGAGGTCTCCATAACATCTAGAATACATTTTTTGAAATAGATTTGAGAATGTTCTTACCCCAATAATCTGAAAACATATTCTCAATGT
>OMNN01033504.1:0-19566 GCA_900302755.1 Chromis chromis | reverse complement strand
CTGAACTAAGAACAAAGAAAAGAAAACAGCACAGCTAGGACGTTAATCAAAAGAATATAGCATTTATGAAATCCAAAATATCTAAACACCTAACGTAAGTCAAATTAAATACACAATATATATAGAGATAAAGATAGATAAAAACAACAATAGACAACTTAAGATAATTTAACATAATGTTGTTTACGTAAGTTAACTAAATGCACGTGCTACTAGATGAACAACTGTACTTTCAACAAATGCTAAAAAACAATGATGGATTATATGTCCTCAGTTATGTTTTTGTGTGTCTGTGCAACAAGGGCTTCAAAAAATGTATTAAATGTAGGCGCAATCATACATTGTGATGAATGCTAATGTAAGCATGCTAGCAAGTTTACAGTGCTAACATGCTAATGCTTATCAGTTACAATGTTGACCATTCACAATGTGAGCATCCTAGCGTTTGCTGATTTGCCCTGCACACAGAATAAAGATATGGCATCGCTTCTGCAGGTTTTTGGTCATAAATCAAAGTACTGGACAAACTTAAACTTGGACTTATTTCTTATGAGAACATTTAGAACATTTCATTGTGTCACAGGACCATCAGATTTGCCTGAATAGCTCTGGATTCCAGCATTGAGGTTTGGCCTCAGATGCAGAATGTGCCATTGACTCTGTAGTATGCCGGGGCCAAGACTGGGTGATTTACTGTAGCAGTCCTGTCTTGCTTCAGTGCCAGCTGCTAACAGCGGCTACAGACAGCTGCTGGCTGAGGGTCTGAGGAGCAGCAGCACATTGCTGATCATGAGCCAATCAAATCAAACCCAAATAATGGCTCCGACTCAAACGGGACTCTAATTTGCTGCCTGTTCTGCTGCTCTGCACAAAGTGGTATCATTGAACTTACATCAAATTGTTGCTCCTGCTTTCATGTTCTCTATTTATAGCCAACATTGTGTCAGATTTTCAAATTGCTCATCACAAGGAAGAGTTTTGATCATTTTCACGTGTCTAGATGTGGTCGTATTTGTATTTGCCAGGAGGTGTCAGCTTCCTAAACATGAAGGAGCCCAGTTTTATTGATGAAGTGGACAATGAGGGCTTCATTTTTATGAACATATGGCAGCAACATCACCATTAGTTGCCTATCCAGCTGAAATATTCCAAACTAAAAGACTTCTCTAAGGTGTTTCAGCTTTCTACAGTTAAATGTATACTCTCTGCTTAAACGTAACAGCAGGGATCCACAGAACGCACATTTTGTCAGCAGCTTATGTTCACGAGCATCTGTGAGGCTGAAATGTATGAACCTGCAGAATGTATGTGGCAGCTCCCAATAGCAGCCTGTACCGAGCTGGAGCACCATCACAAACAGCAGGGACACAAATAAAATACAGCCCGGTGAGCATTTCTGATCAGAACATGTTTATTAAAAATGGATACACAAGATACCCCTGACTGGGGAACAAACAAGGCGAGAGGTTTACTTTTCAATTTTAAAGATGAAGATGAAGTAACATCAGCGATCAAACTGAACAGCATCCCCGTGTCCCCGAGCTGATAAAAAATTGATTTGGAACACACTACACAACATTTGGGACCAGTTCTGGTTGATTAGACGGAGCGCTACACAAATGATACAAATGAGTAATTCATCAAAACCATCAGGCGCAGACATTTGGTGGGAAGAATTTTATGACACCTTTTTCCTTCCCTCTGCCAATCAAACAGAAAGAGAAACTTCATCACCCTTTTGCGGAAGCTCGAGCAGAACTATCTTATAGCAGGTTGTGGGGAGAGAGAAAAAAAAGGTGTGAAATAAAATTGTGGAAAAAAGATTGCAAGGTGTGCTAGGAAACATTTCAGAGAGAAGGATGTGAGGCGGAGAGGAGAGAGAGAGGACAGAGCAATAAGCGATAAAGAGACAAGGAGCCTGAGATCATTGCTCCTTAAGTGTATTCACACCCTAAGTATCAAGCCATCTGCTATGCTAATGCAACCTTCTCATTTACAAGAATAAGTGGTAGACACACGCAGATGTTTAATTCATGTTAAACTAATGACTGCAAATGAGGCTAAACTCCAAAAGAAAACATTAACCTGTTTCAAGCATCAAAATAACCATGAAACAGATGCTCAGCACATGTGACCAATTCTTTACTTCTGTTTTTTTTTTTTCTTTGGCTTGTCCCTTTTTTCTTGCCTGTGTGACTCTGCATTGCTGCTCACTGGTCCCTTTCTTTTCCTAAAGTGAGGACAATCACGATTTTTTGCTGTGAACGCACAGGTGAGCATTTCTATGGAAATCATTGTGTTCGCTTCAGCTATATGGAGATTTAAAGCAAGTTTGAGCTCATGTTTGGCTGTCTGGCTTCAACTTTAGTGTTTTCACTTCTCATAGCATCATTATTGGCTGCATCAGCCACCTGTTTTCAGAAAAGAGCTGTAAAGACCAAAGTTTAACATGAGTAAGCGCATTCACTCAAGTTACAAATTCAGATGAGCATTAAAAACAGAGCTGGTCCTACCCGATGTGGCACCCTAGGTGAGATTTTATATGGCGCCCCCCCTCCATCGGTGATTTACACTTACAAAAGAAATGGAATAGCATTGTTTTGTAGTAATGTTAATTGGGCATTGCTTTACATTTGAATCAATGTGAGCTTTTCCATTTTAAGAGTTAATAGTAATAACTAGTTTTAATATAATTATATTGAAGGTGAATTTTTCCCCAATTTTGTGCCGCCCCCTGGAGGCCACGGAGCCCTTAGCATTTGCCTATATTGCCTAATGGGCCAGCCAGCTCTGATTAAAAATGATCAACAACTTCTAATGCATGTTAACTGGTCCACAAACTAAATCAGAATCAGTTTTATTGCCAAGTAGGTTTTCACAAATGAGCAGTTTGACTTGGAGTTTTGGTGACAAACAGCAAACACTGACAAGTGCAATTTATTTTAAAGAAGGATAAAAATAAAAATAAAAAAAAGCAAATGTTCAAGTTGAATAAACAGGAAGTGTAAGATAAATAAAAGGAAGTGTAGCAGATTCAAGCTATTATAAATATATTCAAAGTAATGTAAGTATTTACAATGTGGAGGAATGTGAAAATAATTTACCTGAGAATGTGCAAGACTTCACATTATGTAATGTAAACAACTCAAAATGTGCAAAAGGATAATAATCCTGTCTTAAAGGCTCTGCAAAGTGTACAATACTTAAAGCCCCACTTTTCCTTCACCAGCTGCAGCATTAGTGCCCACATCACAGTCATGCGCACGTCAAATATTAAAACAGTAACTGTCATGATTCTGAAGATCATGTGACAGTGTTTTGGACAGCAGGACCTGTGTTTTAGTTTTAGAGATAACTTCAAGGTGAGCATTTGCAATGTCTTCATTAGCTTCAAACTGAAGGTGAGAGGAAATATCAAACTGTGTATATGTCCTGGCATGAGCCAAACTTTTATGCCTGGGATCATCACTTGTGACAGTGAGAGACCAAACATCAGTTTTTACAGTGGAAAAATCAGCAGTCTCCAAATTCATAGTTGTGCACCATAAATTTGGCCCGCAGGGTCGGATTGTCAAGAAAGATTCTGACTTTAACGTCCTGAGACGTCTGAGGGAGAACATTTGGTGCAAATAACCTGAACCGTGGCGTAATGGCATGTGGGTGCACCCGCTGTAAACTGGTACTGTAGTTACTATCAGGGTTCTTTGGCCACAACAACATATCTGTTGCTCCCCACCCTTATTTGATGACTAGATTTGGCTCCCTGTCACATCTTCTTCCCCAAAATGAAATTCAAGTTGAGGTTGTCACCATTTTGACACAGTTCAAAAGACTCAGAGACAGAACTTCCAGACAGTGTCACAAGCATCACAGAAGGGCTGAGAGTGTGACACTGATTACTTTGACAGGGATGGCGACCAAATTTAAATCAGGTATAGTTTTTGATTGCATCTTGTAATGTAGGATCCAGAAGCCTGAGACCATGAGTGAAGATACTTATATTTCAATTCCAAATCATATGATTAGCTCAACAGTTTGTGTGAAAAGTTAAATCTCTGAAAAATGTAAATGAATTCCAGAATATTTTATCCATTTTTTTGCCAGCACTCTCTTTGATAACAGCAGCACTCGAGCTGCAAAACCTCCACCAGTTTGTTTAGACCTGACAAACCATGTTATCCCACATGATCTGACAATGTTCCAAGGCTCCCATAACTGTTCAGTGGGGTTGAGGTCAGCCGACTGCCGAGGAAAGTCCATTACAGTCAGCACTCCTCAGTCTTCTTTGTTCTTCAACTCAAAGCTTTATGTTTTGGCTCATTATCCTGCTGCAGAATGAATCCTTGCAAACCAAATGATGGAGCAGGTCTCTAAAGAACTGAGTGCTGCTTCTTCTTGGTAAGCATGCAGGTTGATTCGGTGTAGGTGTCCAACAAGCAAAACACCCCCAGACATGAATATTCCCACAATATTTCACTGTGGGTTTGATCCACTCATTCTCTTTCCTGTTGGCCTTCTTACATCCACACTGCTGTAACTGCCACTATTCTCTAACTATGTAAATAGAACTTGTTTTGTTTTAACATCATTCACCGTAAAATGCTGCTGTGTCTTCACCCACCCCGGCTGTTTGTCCTTTCCCCTCCTGAGAAGTGGTTTTAAGATGCTACTTGTCCTCTGAGACCACTGCTGGATAGCCTGCTCTTGATAGCACTTTTGCTGATTGGTGTCTTGTGATCTTTATTTGGTAAATTATGTATATTTGAAGTTGCCTTTCTATCTCTAAGTGGAACAAAAATGTTGTATTGAACCTCTGATGATGTGCTCACTTGGTTGGCCTGATCCTGCTTTGGATAGAATGGATCCAGATTCTACTGTTTCCTTAAGTGCAGGCATGATTTCACACTGAGATATACACTCTTTGCTCAGAATAACAATCTGATTTTCTGACGCTTTCACATAGTTCTGATGACATGTTTCCCACTATAGCTGCTTAGTGAATGATGTTCTGCTGGAAACCTAAGGTGCAATCATAATCAGGCCAACAACGGGCTGATTTAGCTGAACAAGCATTGAGGAGTTGGGCCCGTGGGTAGGGCGGTCACTGCCGTCTGTCTGTCTATCTGTCTGTCTGTCTGTCTGTCTGTCTGTCTGTCTGTCTGTCTGTCTGTCTGTCTGTCTGTCTGTCTGTTAACTTGAGGTCGCAAGGTCGCAGGGCTACTTAGTGAAAAATCCCCTTATAATCTACTATATAAGCTTGCAATGATGAACTTTGGTATATCTAAGGGTAGAACTACCACATTGAACCTCTTAGCCTTGAACTTGACCTTTGGCCTTGAACTTACTGCCGTCTGTCTGTCTGTCTGTCTGTAAGTGGGTGTGTATGTCCGCACCATAGCTCAATAACAAATTGACATTGGATAATCTAACTCTGCACAGATGTTCATCTTGACCTACCCTGGTCACCCATTAATTTTGGGGTCAAAAGGTCAAAGGTCAAGGTCACAGGGCTACCTGCCATGTTTAGGAAGGCATCCGGCGTGGGTCTGCATCTCGCTTGAGTGCATTCTAGTTATAATTTTTGTTTACTTTTGGTGTTCTCTCTGAGCTCTGCCTGGGCTTGTGTTCCATACACATGCATACCTTGACTGTCACTACCCTGTGATGTTTGTAGCTTTGATATTATTTAGTATTTCAGCACTAGTATGACACAGTGGGCCAATCAGCCAGACAGGCTACTGGGAATTCTTATAGTGCCCCCGGTGGCTAACATAGTCCTGCAGCTGCAGGGGCATGAAACTGTTCATGTGTGAAAGTACTGTACTTGGAGGTATTACGTCCAGGCAATGCTTGTGATGAGATCATAGAGCCTCGGGGAAAGAAAGTCACACACAGAGGACCTGCTTGACCAGTTGAGCAAATATCACGCATGAGTGCACACACACACACATACACACACATGCAACGGCAGGGCACAGCCGGCCAAATGAGTAAATATCACAAACATGGACTCAGACATACACACCTCTGCTTTCACACACACAGCCAGCTGTGCCACGTGAGTAAATATCAGATGTGAATAAAATATATCTCTGGAGGGAAAATCCTTTTGTAGACATGAATCAGGTTTTGAACAGAAAGGAAAAAGATCCATTACAGATCTCTGGATAATGTAATGCACTAATCACAGCCCCCTTTTCACAGCAGATAGAGTTTTTGAAATGTGTTCCATGAAAAGGCCTATCTGAGAGCAACTTTTAGACGAGGCATTTAAACTGCAAGCTGTTCTAAAGATATTAAAATATCAGCTAAATGCATTACAATCGGTCGTTGATCTTTTTTACTGGAAAAAGTCACTTTTCGTAGTGGAATCCAACACTCTCACATGAACCTTGAACACTATTGGGAGCTTTCATCTGCTTCGACAAGAATCAGCTCTTCGTGACATATTTAAAGTGTAGCAAACATGGCAGTGTTTCTAAACACTACATGCCCTGGAAGAGTTATTGGTTGCTGTAATCATTCCTACTGTTCATCCTGTGCCAACAATGGATTTAAAAGTTCAGCTTCAGTTCAAGGTTCCCTCACTGTGGACTCGTCTTGTAAACAATTCAGTTTCTCATCATAACACACTGAGATCTTCAAAAACACTGAGTGCTTTTCATTCCCCCCCAAAAAACATTTGCAAAGCCAATACAGAGATGTTTTATTCTGCGCCTGTTTACTTGATGGCAATCTTCCTCTTCACTACCTCTGTTGGAATATGTGAACCCAATGCAGGATGTGGAGAGGCAAGCTAATAGTAAAGACATTGCTCCATAGAACAGCTAGTGGTCAAAAAATGAAGACGGTGCCTTTAACACTTAAACATGAGGCTATTTTTTTTCTAAGTGTGCAAATCCAAAAATTCAGTTGGCATCAACTCCACAACTATGCAGCTAAAATGAGCAACCTTAGGATAAGAGACTCTTTAAAGTGCAATAGGTCTCCTTAAGACCAGACCAGAGCGAGATTAGAAAAACTCCAGCATAATCAAAATGCTAAATTAGACATTAAGAATGTCTTTATAGTGAAGAATCCATTGCAATTATGTTAATGAACATGTTCTAAAAAGTCTCGGCCAGGTTGTAACACCCAAGGCTAAAAAATGAAGCCAACACAGAAATAAACATGTTTACAATCTGCTACAGAAGACCAGTTTGGTCTTTATAGCTGATTTCCCTGTTCATGACAACTGTACAGGAGTGGATTTTATGACTCACCTGTTAAAACTGTAGTATGGCTTCAAGTTGTGCATAATTAGGGGTGTGGTCACTTTGAGTGACAGGTGGGTGTCATCAAAAGGGCAGTCCATGGCCCACATATCTGTATGACCCACTGCAGCTCCTCACTCGCTCCACCTTCTTTGTTCATTTTTGCATTAGTTTGGCGTTAGGAGGAGTCAGGTACTGCCAGATGGCGACAGCTGGAGCCACCACACTGAGCTTCAAAACCGCTGTTTAGGAAGCCTGTGGGTGATTCCACGGACGGTTCATCCATCTTTATACAGCCAATGGTCTCAACTGCAGCACTACCAAATTTGATGCAGCAGAAATGAAGCACAACAATGCAACATCCATTTTAGTCTTAGTAGCACTAGGTGGCCTCTTCAGTTAATGTGCCACACTGTGCAACTTTTGAAAAATGGTGCTGCCTGGTTTCCAAGACAGGAAAGAGTTAATATGAACCCTGAACTGTTTGGTAAGCCAACGATATGGGTATATCCTCCACTACAGCGGAGCAAAGACAATGCTAAAAAGACAATCTCTGGAAGAACCAACTGAGTTTTGATTGATTGCTAAAGCCTTGTATTGGTTAAGCTGAATCTTAGGATGTGTTTTTGCACAGAATGATGCTTTTCTCCCACTTTCATAAATGAAGCTCTTTCAAAATCCATATGGCTTGCAAGAAGGCAAGCCTTAAAAAATCAATTTACAGCCGAGATCATGCATGTCAACCACTTCAGATAACCCTAATAAAAATTGCAGCAAACTGTATTACACTTTGCCAGTACAATGACGCAGTTCAACATCTTTGTGGGGGTTTTTTTAAGCAAAGAACAAAGAATACACAGACTGCGCAGTCTGTGTGTGAGACATCAAGGTGGCAGCGTAGGGTGTGTATGACGCAACAGAACTGTTACAATTCTAAAAGGAGAATCAGTCACAGATGATGATGTTTGCAGGTGCAAAATCCAACACCCTGACAAAAGTGGTGAGGACTGAAGCTCTGCTTTCCAACTTCAGAGCAGAACACAATCTGCTGATGACTGACAGAACTTTTACCACACATACCATGATGGAGTTCATCTTTAAATATATATGATTTCATGTATACACAAAAAATTTAATACATTTTGCAGGTCATGGATATTCTGAATAAGTTGCCATACATGTAGGGCATTTACAAAACCATACCCTACTGCCATTAGCATGAAGTGGCTGTATCACATATTTATTCTGCCTGTACTAAACCACTTATTTTAATGAGCAAATCAATTTTGGTTGAATATATCTAAAAAAATCAGTCACACATGTGTACAGCTGCATTCAGTGTCACCATGCTGTGGACAAAGTCCTCCAATCCGTTGTTGCCCCAGTGGCTAATTCACCCGAGTGGTGGGCAGCGTGATTCAGTTTTTATTGCAGGCTAAAAGAATATCACCAGCAGACAAAGTCATCTATTTTCAAATGAGAACAATTATTTAATATTGCCAGATGAAATTAGCAGGCTGCGTTCGAGAGCTGCAGCCAGACAACGAGTCAGTCAGACGGAAACAGAAACAGGACAGATAGATTATCGACTCACAGATGTTGTTGAGATCCAATCAAATTCAGTTCTGTGGTTGTGAGTATGCAGAACAACATGCAGGGTACTGAACATGCATCAGATAACCAACAATATGTGGCTGTGTAGTAAACAAAGGCACATTTAGAATTTTTCTGTCAAACAAGCAAATGAAATATCTATTTTGAGTATTGTCGTGCTTTCATGACAAAGAAGTTCTATCTGCAAGATGTGAGAAGGCAGCAGCACACGTGCGGAATCCAAACTAACCCTGGAGAGGCTGGCAGGCTGTACAGTACACTCCACGAGGAGACCATCCTCCTCACTCGAGTGTGTCACCTAATTGAACTTTAGCTGCATGAGAGGCATGAAGCTGGATCTCATTAAGGCAGCGAGCATGAAGGATAGATCTCTCTCATATCTGTGTTTTAATTGCCAGCTCTCCTTTATAATCAGATTAGCCGGAGAGAGCAGTGAAGAGGCAGATAAGACAAAGGAGTAATTGAATTAGAGGCAAGGCAAGAGGGAGCAGGAGGGAACAGGAGAGGCTGTTTGTGAGAGAATGAAAGAATAATACACCGACTGGTGGCGAGTAAGAAATCAAGAGTGTTGGGGATTCATGGGGGGGGGGACAAGGGTCAAGTGAGAGACGTTCACTAACAGTCTCCCCTATGATAACCACAGTGTACTGTCCGGCTCAGTCGTGCCAGGTTTGTGTGATAGCGTTGGCTTGAGTTTGGGCATCATTATTCTTTTTATTACAGGGTTATCGTTATGGCAACAGCTCTGTCCGCCTCTTGACAAGATAGTGGTTATCAAACCCACTCATCAGGCTGATGAAAGAATTGAGATGTCTGTTATGGTCTGATCAGTAAGCAAAATAAAAGCAGCAGTTTTATCTGTTTGGACGCATGCTGAGCAGCCGAGCTCAGAGGGGAAAAGGTGCCACTGAGGCCTGCTGGAAAATCAAGTGTTTCGACTCGAGGAGGAGGATCTTCTCACGTGGATTAACACGTGCGGGGTTTATGTGAGTATATCTGGAACGCACATGAATGAACCAGATAACAGCAGACATGTTATTTTATAAGATACGGAAGGTGTCAACCTATCAGTGAGGGTTCACAGCAGGTTTCTCGATAGCATCAGTGAATCATGGAATCAAGATAGCAAGTCCCCCAAGTTGTTACGACCAAAGGCTAAATCATCTAGATAGCCTTTTTGCGTGCAATGATTTTACACTTCAATGCTTCTTATGATGCTGCTTCTATGTCATGATCATCACTAACTTGTATCTCTATCGAAACATCATTTAAAGGGGTAAATAGACTGCATTTATACAAGCTGCCATGCAAGGTGTTGGTCTGACCCCTGGGATCGATTCAGGGTTTAGTTTCATGCCCAAGGACACTTTGATATGCAAACAGGAGGATCCAGGCATCGAACTCTGAAACTGGACAACACAGTCTTTACTCTCCATATTGTACAATTGGACTTCACATCAGTATCAATCAATCAATCAGACTTCATTTATGTAGCACTTTACATACAAATGAAATGTAACACAAAGTACTTTACAGATGAAAGGAATGAAAGTGCAATAAAACAGTACAAACAACCCCCAACGTCATTTTAAAAAGGAAGGACTCAAAAACAGTGGAATCGAGGAACTGAGTAAACACTATCCTAAATAACACATGCAATGAGGAAATACCACATGAGATAAAATGAAATAAAATAAGGTACATGAACAATTCCATCCTTTTTTTCCTTGTTTTCTCTCAGATAAGTTGAACAGTTTTCCTCCCCTCACTTAGCCGTGTTTCACTGAATAGAGCAACATGTCAGCGACATCCCTTCACATGTATTGACTGACCGAATCACGGCAAGGATAGCCAGAGCCAATCATTCACCTAATCGTTCATTCACGGACTGATTAGACTGAGAACAGCTGACTGAGCAAGACAACTGAAAGATGGAGACAACACCAAGGAAGCAGTGACCAAGCCAAAGTTAACTGAAAGCTGCCCTAAACGATAATGGGAGAGCTACATTAGCTAACAAACTGCCCCACTGGAGACCCGCAGAGAGAAGCCTAATATTATTTTCTCACTTAACATCGTCCTGATGTGTGCATTCAGTAAATTTGGTTATATTTTGAAAATTCAGTTTTCTGATTATCATTGTGCTTTGTATTTTGGCAACCTAAGTACAACAGTTTGTTATTAGACTGAGAACTGTTGCGTAATAAATGAATAAACTTTATCTGCTCTGATGATTTTACTTCTGCGGTTGGGTGTGTGTATAATTGTAAGATTATGAAGGATTTAATTAAGGGTGGGAAAAGGAGGCCTGTCTGTGAAACGGAGAGCAGTTGTGTGAGAATATACAAAGACTCGATGACAGCATAGGGGACTTCTCTGCACCAGATGTCGTAAATGATGAGAGAACTGTGGCTGAGCGCAAAAAAGGGGGTCAGTGAAAACCAGAAATGGCCAAAAGTGAGTCAATATGCACCAAAGTCATGGTGAGCAAGTGAATAAATGATAACAAGTACAACAACAACAACAACAACAAAACAACAAATACTTGAAGTACTGTATGCTATCATGACTCTCTCCTGTGTCTTATTGACTTTGACTTTGTGGTGCTCACCCCACAAAACCATTAAATTATGAGTTGTTGTTTTGTTGTGTTGTTGGACTGCCGTGGCTCAGTTGGTAGGCATGTTTTTACACTAATCAAAAGGTTGGCGGATCAGTCCCCCACCCCTCCACATGGCAGAGTGTCTGAACCTGGAGTTGCTCCCGATGGCAGGCAGGCACCTTGCATGGCAGCTCTGTCGCCACTGGTGTGTGAATGTGTGTGAACAGGTGAATGAGCAACACATTGTAAAGTGCTCTGAGTACCACTTTTGGGAGAAAAGCACAATATAAGTGCAGACCATTTGCCATTTGTTGTTAGGAACTACCTGAACCAAGACCACAACCAGATCTGTGTGATTCCCACACTGCACAACAAAATGTGGAACATGCAAGCAACTGGACTACTAACAAGAACCCCTCAAGCATACAGTATACACATAGGTGGGTAATATATGTGGCGTGAAAATATGTCTGAAGAGTTTTGTACGAAGGCGGACTGTCTCTTGAACTCTTGAACTCTTTGTGGTTTAGGTTGCAAAGTTTTGGCTGGCATTTCCTCTCAGACAGCCACAGCTTCTCCTCCTGTCTCTAATTAGAATAAATGGTGGGCAGGGAGGGCTAACAGACATTAACAATCACTGGCTATCGGGTTGCTTTTGAGGAGCAAATGTTGACCTCTAATCACAATAATAATGATGTTAACAAATATTTCAGACAATACGCACATCATTTAGTGATATCCACGTCTTAAAAATAAAGTCCCTTTCATTTTAGACTGAGACAAGATGGACTAAAAATGTGATCAGACCTTCAAACAATGATCTCAAGACCGAGACCAGTCCTAAGTACTACAACACCACCTTCCAGACATCTGAAACTGCTACTCAAAACTCCCAAAAAGGTGCAAAAATGGAATCCAGTTCTCTCTTCTTCTTATAGGCTGTCTCATTGATGATCTCTATGCTTGTCATGGTGCCTCAGATTTTGTGGAATTAATTTCAAGCATGCCAGACAACATTGGGGATACAGGGGGTGACTCCAAGAAGCAGAGGAGGGCACATCTGTGGCTGCTCAAATCTCTAAATGAATATCAGTGACAGGGACTAGCAGAGGTTTGGCCACACACAGGGGTTTTGTCTCACAGCTCCAAAGTTTGTCTTGGACAAGAAAACCACAGCTATAATCTAGTAGTCTGGCACAACGTTGCTCTTAACTGTGTACTCTTATTGAGCAGCTGTCACAGTCTTGCATTTCAGAATGCATTAAGTGGATAAAAAATCCACATTTTCTCTTTGTGGTATACATCAATATCAACTATTAAGTGCAATCCACACACAGCCTCATCTGGTCTCTAATGTGGGCTGGAGTTAGTGGAGGATGCTGGCAATATGTAGGTAGCAGAAGGCTAGGATAAGTAGCTAGCTTAGCGAGCCAAAAGACAACAGCTGGAAAGGGATTTTTAGACTGCAAGTTTATTCTACAGTACTAAACATCAACCACACAGGGCCAGATCTCTTCTACTCTCCTCACTAAAGCAGCATCATAGCATAACTTACACCAACACATTCTCTCTGTCAGATGTCAGTCTGGGCAATACAGCAATCACATTAAACAGAGCGAGGCACTGCCTTGTGGCACAACAGCAGAATTACAGTACAAACTCTGTTAGGAGAAGAAGAAACCTTTATTGTCACAAATACATTTTTACAGCATTGTATAATGTTGTTTTCGCATATCCTAGTTGGGGTCAGAGCACAGGGTCAGCCATGCTACGGCACCCCTGGAGCAGGAAGGGTTAAGGGCCTTGCTCAAGGGCCCAACAATGGCCACATTGGGGTTTGATCCTCTGACCTTCTGATCAGTAGCCCAGGGATTTAACCGTTGCACCACACTGCCCCGTTACAGCTGGTGTGAGTCATTATGAAGAATGAGTTAAACAATGTGCTTATTGGATCATTGAGTAGTGCTTAAAATGTCTCTCTACCCAAGATTCAAGTGACAGATTTCAGAAGTTTGTGTCCTTTAACTTTCAAAACAGAAACTCCACTAAGCATGCTCACTTTATGCAGTGACTGCCCAGGTGTTTAAACTTCTCTCTCAGCTTCCTTTTTTTTCCATCTCATTTTGTCTGTACAAGCAAGTGCAACACCATGAATGCCTTTAAGGACAGCGTGTGAAAGTGCGAGCCTTCATCTTCATTTATACAATTCATTGCATCCAGGCGACAAAGTCACATGAAAGACACAGAATTCTTGGAGGGAGATCAGGCAGGCAGTGGGATGCAGCCAGAGGAGGCTATTACAGCAGGCTTTTTGCACTGCCCTCGAGTGTGGCATTACAGAAGTGTGCTGCAGCCTCTCTACACAGAAGGCACAACGTGAGAAGCATGTTAGCAAAGCACCACCAGTAGCAGCTCCTGACCTCCAAGTGTGTCTGCACAGGAATGCATCCAGGTACAGCACTGAGTTGTAGGTCATTTTGAAAGTGCAGTTATGTACATAATGTGACGGCCTCAGCTGTGCCAGTTTCCCACTTGATGGTCGGGGTGTGGTTGTGGGTAATTTAGGAGAATGCCTTACACCTGAGTTGGATGCTCACCTATATATTGGTGCCAGACAGCTCACACGGGAGCTCTTTCTGACCAGCTCCAGCTTTGATTTGGTTGATTTGGTTTTGTTTTCTTGCTATTTGTCCTGGCAGCATGGGTTAGACCATTTTCTTTAATAAATATCAGTTTTGATTGGTGAAAGCCATGTGTATTCATAACTTTTTTGTCCTTCCTGGGAGCCGTGTCGTGACAAAAAGCACAAGTAAAAGACTTGGAGTCTAAGAATACACTTAAAACACGAGCTAATACAGGCTGTGTAAACAGTTAGATTGGTTAAACTAGAAGCATATCTGTCCTGTTCAGTTTATCAGCTGTAACATTTAAATCTCAACATCTGCATTTCATTGGTGACCCTTATTGGGGACAGTTTCAGGACGCAAAACAATTTCTAGCAGCAGGGCTCAACTTTTTATATTACCAATGGATCAAATCACAGATCACAATATGAACTGAACAGAAATGTATGACTTGACTCTGCAGGTTCCCTTAGCTATATAGGATGGTTTAACATCTTTCAGCTCAGAGTTTTGGTTTTATGGACCATAACTTTACTGTGTTGGTCCACATTCATTAAACAAGCTCCAGTAAATTACCTGTAAAACCACCTGCTCAGCACCAAATCGAAGACAGGCGAGTTACTACCTGGTGAGCATTGTAGAGCACTTAGCAGCTAAACAGCCACAGGATTCCTTCAGAATTTGATTGAGACCAAAACATCACAAAGGAAAGGGAATGTTGAACTTAAATCTGCCATTCAAATGAATGCTAATGTAGCTTCCTGCCTGCATGCGTAAATAGGCAGCTGTTTGCTAACATGTTCTCCATACAGTGAAATGTGTTTACAGCTTTATGTGTTGTCCTAAGAGGCAAATACATCAAATAATGCAGGTTTAAACAAGTAAATATACTGTTTACACAATATCATCATTTGCAGTTAATTAACATATTAGTAGCATGAACAGTGACAACTATTATTGCTAATCTGAGTTAATGTTGGAAATCAGCCAATATTTTATAAAAGAGGTGGGTAATTTTAATTTTGTGATGGTGTCTGTCATAAACATCAGCAAAATATTTATTTCCAATAGACTGGAACTGTTGAAGATGATGTGATTAATTTTTGAGTATCAACATGCTACACAAACTAGTGGCAAGGAAATTGCCGAGTGCATTAATTATTACTCACTCAGCTGCAAACAGCTGTCTAACCACCAAGCCCAGACATATCAATTTTCTTTTCAAAGTCAAGAGCCAAGCAGAAATCCAGTCAGCTGGAAAGCCCAAACAGACAGCTTGTCAGGTAGGAGGTAGATGTACACAAATACTTAGAAAAATCAAGGTATTTCTTTGAAAATAATAAGCTAAACAGACTACAATGTAATACTGTGCTGGGAAACCTTGGGTCCTATTCATTGTGAATGAACCTCAATATTGCTGCTGACCAAGCACAATCCCCCCAAATAGCACTCCACAATGTCATCAGCCTCCTCCAGCAGGACAGTTCACCCTACCATACTGCAAAAACTCCCCAGAACCCAGTCCGATCAAACGTCCACAGGATGCATTGGAACAAATCCAATCCATAGATGCCCCACCCTGCAACCCTCAGGACTCCGGTTCAAGCTACTGCTTCAGCAACACAATGGATAAAATTCATCATTATAACGCAATTTGTAGGACCAAATAAATGCAAATCTTAAACCCATTATTGTCTTTCTTCAAGCATGCATTTGGCTTATAGAGTTAATGCTACTTTAAACAAAAGTAGAGGCTGATGGCGGTCTGCTTTCATACTGAATAATTCAAATGCACAGTTATGTAAGAGGGAACTCACAAAATTGAAAAATAAATGTCACAACACTGGAATGTCCTCATTTATTTAGCAAGAAAATAAAAAGGGGTTTCTTTCACTATAGAGCTCAGGATCTGGGTTATACGAGAAGGCCACAAAACCACACAGAACGCTGATGGTAAGAACATCCTTGGTGGAAAACCTGAATCCAGACTGATTCTCAGGCTTTCACGACATATCAGTACACAATATCTATTCATCTTATAAAAATTCTATTCATTGGACAGCTGCTCAGTATCAAACATATGGCCATTTTAGTGGTAATAGTAAATATTATCCTTCCTTTCAAATAAAACACTATCATTTACCAAATGAATACACTTATTTGTTTTCTTTCCATGTGTTTCAAATGGATAGATTAAAAGTTCAATACCACTTTCATTGCTGTCATGGTTAGTTTAGCTTGGGATAAAGACTGGAAACAACTAACCTGGTTCATCCCAACGGTAACACTATCTTTCTACCATGTACCATGTACCAAACTCACTAACACAATATGTTTTATCTTGACTGGCTAATCCATGCATAAGTAAGTGTTAGACCAAACATGGAACAAACAGCACTCTTGAATTGTCGAACCATCCATCCACCCCAACCTCCTCCCTTAGTGGATTTTGGGATAACAACATTTCTTCACTTTTTTCTTTGCTCCTGTCATAAATCAAATCAAATCAAGTTTATTCATATAGCACATTTAAAAACAACCGCAGTTGACCAAAGTGCTGCACAGAATAACTAGTACAGACATTAAAGGGCGTTGCTAATCGAACATAAACATGATTTTATGAGACAAATAAAAAAATTGTATTCATTTATCAGCGTGCTCTGACACAGTCTCCTTTTGAGACGACCACTGGGAGGTGTCAAAGTCAGTTAGTGTCGATGTAGAAATATTTAAAGCTGCATTAAATTAATCTTTTGGCCACCTTGGGGCAGTAGAATGAGCAACAAATACTACAGTGATATATTAGCACCTTATAAAAGTTGTGGTGAAAATGTTGGCACACAGATGCCTCTTTACACATAGAACAGACTGTAGTATTAATTTGGAGTCAAATTTCTGCTGCCCCCCGACAAATGTTTGTCTAATATTCACTTTTCCTTTGAGGATTGTGTTGCTTTCCACCAATCCCTCATAAAAAAATAACTTGCTCTTCAGCAGCTAAGTGCTCCATTAAGTTCACCAGCTGGTCATTTAGTCTCTTTGCCATTTCGTGCTGATGTAGCACACTTTGGATTTATCAAGCCTATCTTCACCAGAAACACATCTGCTGCTACTTATGCATGAAACAAAGGTTGATGACAGAAGAGCTGGGATCTGGACAACCAAAACAACGAGCTGAAAGAATATCTTCCATGGGGTTCATTTAAACAAATGACACTGTTCACACCACATTAAACATTGATTAGACCTTGATTTGTGGAGATTTAAGTTTGAACACAATAAAACATATCCCACATGTAAGCAAGGGATTCTGAGGTTCTGAGATTAAAAGCAGATGAAAGTAGACAGTGATCGATAAAATGGAGCAAAAAGAGCATCTGAAAAAGTAGAGACGTAATGACAAAGGTCAAACTCAGCTTAGTGTACTTAACCTATGGCACACGCCTTCACCTGCTGAGCCGCTGGGAGACCCCATCATTGTCAAGGGCTGCTTCAAAGAGAGCAGTCAGCAGGGCACAGCGGCTGCCCCTGGGCAAGCCCCGGTATAAAAAATCAAACGCACCCCAGCAGTGTGAGTAATCTCACGGCTAATGTCTAATATCTAATGGCCTTAATCAAAAGCCCCTGCTACGATCCTCTCAGCACTGTGTTGATAAATCACAGCGTTAATGAAAAATGGGCCGTATCACAGCACAGTGCTGGTAGGCCGCGGCATAGACCCATTTGTTAAAGCAGCTTCCTGCGGTTTCCGTGTCAGCTTCGTTTCCTGTCCGCCTCTCTCTTTTCCATTTCCCTTGCCATCTCCCATTTGTGCGAGTGTCTCCCTCTCATTTGATTTAACCTCTCTTTGTCATCTGTTTTAATTTCTTCCCATCTTATTTCGGCCTCCCACTTATTCACCAGCTTCCCGTGGCGTCTTCTTCTTGCCTTCTCTTCTTCTTTCTCTTCCACACTCACCCTCCTTCCGTCCCTTCCAAGCGTCCAGTTCTTTAATCTCATCTCCTCTTTTTCCCTTCCTTTTCTTCCTCTCATTTGTTTCCTAACACTGTTCTGTTGTTCCGTCGTCTCTGTCTCCCTGCCCCTCTTTGCCTCTCCTGTCTAATTTGTTAACCAGAGGTGTCGTGTTGTGTTCTGTTCTGTGGTCTTGGTGGGTAGGCTGCATGGTGAACAGAGCTGCTGTGAGGAGGTAATTAACCGCTCCTCATTTAGACAACAGGCTCAATCAGCAAGACAGAATGACTACATGTGGGCTGGAATGCCAATTGCAGAGGCCTCCGGCACACACACACACACACACACACACACACACGTACACAAACGCCTACTCAAACGACCTTCAGAGAAAAAACAGAACAGATAATGAAGAGTCTACATTCATGCTGATGATATATAGATTTTTCTGAATATGAGATGAGAAAAATTTGCCGAAGCTTTTCTTTTTTGTATGATTATGAAATTTACACTTAGCACACTGGCGGCTCCACATGGCAGCAGCTGGTAACTGTTTGAAGACTGTTTGAACTACAATTTCCAGAGATCCTGTGAGGCAACATCAGTAAATTACACTCATGTTTACAGACTCAGGCAGTCTGGGATGCTTTTTTGCTGAAAGCTAGCACAGGGAGGGTTGGAGTGAAAAGAGAAGGGGAGTCCAGCTCTCTTTAAGAGCCAAAAAATAATGTGAGTTTGCTTTAGAAAGCGGAGGCAGCAACGAGTGGTCCACTTCTGGATGTTTTCTCCCCGTTGACATTTTGCCCTTAATAAACAGAGGAAAGACTCGGAGGAGCTGGAAGACAGAGAGAAATAAAAGAGAATAACATGAGACTACCACCGCTTCATTATTATTGAAAACAATGCTGCAAACATAAAGTTTAGTTTTCTGCACAATGTTGTAATTTGTGTTTGTATGTAAAGTGTTTGGTTTTAGTCTAATTTTATTGTTTTTGGTCGAATGGTAATATTAATTGTACTGAAATTTGTGTGTGCATGTGTATATACACCAATCAGCCGCAACATCATGACCACTGACAGGTGAAGTGAATAACATTGATCATATTGGTACTATGTGGTGTTCTGCTGGAAAACCTTGGATGTTAACATCCGTGTTGATGAGACTTAGACACCCAAATAAATATTGTCCCCGAACAAGCACACTCCCTCATGCAAATGGAAATCCCAAATGTCACTGGCCTACCCCTGCAGGGAAATGCACCCCACCACATGGCAACAACATCAACCAATCAGGAACATCTTGAGGAACATGACAATGGCCCAAGATGTTGATTTGACCTCCAAACTTCCTAGACCCCATTCTGATCAAGCATCAACAGGATGCAGTGGAACAAGTTGGATTGACAGAGGCCCCACTGCACAAGGCAGAGTACCCAAAGGATCCACTGCCCTGGTCCTGGTGCCAGACCCCATAGGACACCCTGAGAGGTCCTCTGGTCCATGCCCAATGGTTCAGAGCATA
>OMNN01033483.1:19012-37247 GCA_900302755.1 Chromis chromis | reverse complement strand
CGACTAAATGTGAAATACGGTTACAATCTCCCCTTCTGTTCCTGAGTTATGTATTTGAATAATGGCCACTCCTAAGTAGGATATGGATTCTGGAGTTATGGCCAAACATTTTTTTTGTTTTGACCACCAAATTCTAATAAGTAGGTCCTTGAGTCAAGGTAAATGTTTGAAATTTAAAGAAATTTCCTCAAGGCCTTCTTGAGACACCATATTTAGAAAAATGGGATGGACGGACAACCCCAAAAAAACGTGATGCCTCCAGGAAAGTCCTGAAATAAAAAAGCAAAAACTGTGATTTTACTGTACCATTTCCTCAGATTGCAGGATTATATATAGTATCACTAATGGAATAGTCTTGCACAACCAAACCTATCACCACAGCATTACATCCATAATCATTACACTATAGACCGAGTCCAACATAAACTTTGCACAGTATAATTTCATGTTTCCAAAATGAACATAATCAAATAATGTTGTACTGGCATGATATTCAATAACTTTACATTTATTGTATTAATTCATGTTTTATCCATTTTATGAGCATAATTGGAAAAATAAGTTGACACGAAGTTGGACAAACAGAATTGCTTATTGCTGAAAGAAAGCTACTTATTCATGTGGAAATACTTCTCATAATTTATTTAAGTTCATTCAAATTGTTTTGTTTTTTTAAGTGCAATTAAATATGTTTGCAGTCAAAAGTCATAATTTGGATTAGTTGAAATTAAATCATGGAAAGCATTGCTTGCACGTGATTAAATGGCTTTTATTCAGCATGAAGCAGTTCTGTTGGACCACATTCGTTTATTTGGGTTGAATCAACTTCATGAGACAAATGGATTAAAAATATACCAGCCTTTCTTTTAAAAAAGGATAGAGGAGAAACATGATTAGTAAACTGCTTTATGTAAGCAAAGATTTACGTATTGCAGTGTATGTGTAGATGGTTTCCGAATTCCTCTTTTAACTTTATGAATCCGATGTGCTTAAAAATATCGACAGTTTACTGCGTTAACCTCAGCCTGTTGTTGTTCAGACACATTCTTTAAACAAAGAAAGTTGGACTGGGAGAAAATACAGAAGAACCTACTTTAAAATACATGATCTGATTGCTCTCAACTTCATTTGCTAGACCGCTTAACACCCTCAAAAATAGAAATTTAATTTGCAAATTGAAATAATCTGATGTCCTTGACCAAATACTCATATCAAGTTCAACTGCTATTTTATCCTTTGCATTATTCAGATAAGAATTTATGTATGAACAGTCCAGTCTATCTGCAGAGTGCTGCTATACTGTACTGCAGCACAGAACAGTGTGAGAAAGAGGGGCATGTTCTTTGAAGTCTGCAGAAGCCCACTGTATGTCAAACTGTCTCTTGTAATAAGAGCAGAGATGAAAGTTTACCTTGATCTGTGACACAGAGAGAATCTTATCTAATGCGATCTAATGCGAGAAACTAAAATATAATCCTGATCAAATGTGATCTAATGTGAGTAACTAGCATGTCACCTTGATGTGTACAGTCACTGCTGTATCAGGCAGCCACATCACCCTCTTACCTCCTCACCCTCTCCCTCTTCCTCCTCAGTTTTTTTTTCAAATCACACATATTTCAAGGGCAGTACTCTCTCCTCCCACTGAGCTAAAGACTCCAAGATGGACTGAGGGAAGTCAGGAAGTTGTGGAGAGACTCTCAGGTGAAACCCTCTTCAATACAATTCGGTTTTATGTATAGAGTGCCTAACTCTACCATACTGTAAGTACATTTCAGGGCACATTGTTAATGAGGTCAAGACTAGTAACTGATATGTATTGTTTTGTTTTGATTTTCAGGGCTGATACAGATCATTGGTACTCAAGATAGACTTAAAACCTACATTTTGGACAGATATTTTAGTGGGGATTGCTTGCTTTTTTTATGCTTGTGTTTGCTTAATGTGTAGGTCCCCTATTGTGGCCCCAAAACAGCTATGACCCATGGGGGAAGACTTCTGGGTACCCTTTAAGGCTGCAACAAACAGCTATTTTGATAGTTGAATAATTAATCGATTGTTGAAACTAATAATAACTATTCAAATTATGAATGGCAGAATAACTAATGTGTGTGCGTTCATGTGAATTACTGCTACCACACTGCAGTTTTCAACACCCAGGTTTATAATATTATGCTGAAAAGTTGTTAAACCTGGACCAGGACTTGATTGTAGCACACTCTCAAGCGCACCTTGAATGACAACCTCACAAAGAGCACTGGTCATGAGACAACCAGGGATGGTAAAAACTTAATGAATTTTATGCTGGCTCACCAGAGCACCAGCGCAGTAGGGGCCAGCAACAGACTGATAGTAGCATTAAGGTAGGTTCCTATAATTTCTGTGATAACTAACCGAGGATAACTAACCGCTTGCCGACTGCATTCTGACAACTCCAGGTTGGGCTAACGTTGTTGACTCAAATGTTGGATGTTGCTGGTGAGCTTTCCAACCATGCTGCGCCACTGTAAATGTAGCATAAAAGACTTATTTTGCAATGCTGACACCCAGCAGGGGTCAACATAGACCTGGCAGACCACATAAATTGCAATGTACTGGGGGATACATGGTTATATTTTTGGTTCTTCATTTATCCTCCAGTTTCCCTGTGCTGAGATCAGCAGGGAATGTGGCCTGCATGTAACCAGACTGCAAAAAGGTGGTCTGTGGGTTTACATTACCACATCAGGTAGTGGCGCATTTCATTTCACTAAGCGGATAAACAGAAGACTTTAGCTGACAATGTCATAGCACTGCTAGTGTCCTGTGGTGTTTGGCACGGGAAGTTGGCAGCGGATGCTTTGTGTCCTGTGGGTGGTGGGGTGCTGGTTTTTGTTCCTCACTACCTAAGACTTGTTTTTACTTTTGAATAGAATGAAAGAAATACCAATTAGCAGACATGCTGTTGTTTTTTTTTACAGTTTTAACTTATAGATTTAGAGATAGGCTTTTTTTGTGTTTCTGTTATAAACAGTTATAATTCAACCCAATGCTGTGGTCTAAAAAATTATGGAAGCGGAAAAAAGGTGTGGTATTAAAAAAAAAAGGTCAGTCTCTCCACTAATGGCACCAGTTGCTGGAGTTTGGCTTGATGAACATTGGTCTTTCTCTAACAGTGGGTGGTGTGCATTAATGTGTGACTCCGCCTGTGTATGAGTGTGACCTGCGTATCAATGCGAGGTTGATGGAACCCCCCGGAGTTTGAACACGTATAACTGTTGACCGTATCTGAGCTGCCTGTTTCTGCTCATGTTAATTTAATGAGCGAACAGTGTGCATGCCGCGAGGTGGTCACAGTGTATTATAAAGCCAAATGAGAGATGGGCTGACTGAAGCAAAAGACTTATCAAAATCAATAAGTGCAGAAAGATCCAAACAGAGTCTGTTTGCTAGGTTAACAGAATGTGGCTACACAATCAATGATGTATGACTACGTTTGATTTAGATCACCAACAAACACGCCACACAGTATTCTAATATGTTCATGTCTGTTGTTGGTGAGGACTCATTAATGAGACCATTGACGTCCAGCGTGGACACTTGATTCCACCATGCATCTCACTTTTTATACATATACATCATCCACGTGAATGTGGCCACGAATGCCATTAACGTCACAGTTGTACGTGATTCCACTGCTGCCAGACTACTGTGAAAAACACTCAAGGTCAGACCCCTTTTGTTCCTTTCCAGGAGCAGAAATGTAGATTTGCTCCGCATAACTAATGCATTGCTCCATCCAATACATGACCCAGCACAGTGGTGGATGGGATGTAAAGATCTGTCTTAATTTACCACCACTTTGCTATTTCTGTTGCTGCTGAGACTGCTTATCTTGTACAGTCCAGAAGTGGTACAATGTCAGAGAAGTAGATTGTATTTAAGACACAAATTTAGCTTTAAAATTGTTGATATCTTAAAAAAGCACATTCATTGCAAGAGTGCCAAACACTGATGCAGCATGCAAGAGTTCAAAACCTTAAATATCATTCTATTTCTCTGCTTTTCTTCATCACAATTCTCTGGAGGGCCAACCTAACTTTAGCCTCTTATTATATACCAGAGCATTGTTTCTGCTTTGCTTCTCCCATGCTTGTGCTGTATGTTGACAATTTATGATTGGGTCCCTGAGGACGGGTACTTAGTGCCTCTGAGCAGGTAAACAAAGAGAAACCGACGTTAACATGCAAGAGCTACAGAGCCATGAAGGCACAAATAACACAAAGGCATTTTATTTTGACATGCACAACATATATGATGACATTCACATCATATGGAACGATATTAAACATAAACATTAACCAGTGCAGCTAACGATAGCGGCAAACACTTTCCCTCACAACTGCTCGTCTTTTCTTGTCATTTGCCATGTCACCTGAGTCTCCAGGGGGCTTTTTCATTGACAGTCAAGAACATGAATGCCACAATGCACTAAAGTCACTCATTTCTCTCCCAGGTTGTCACTTAGCACCTCCCCGAGCTCTGCCTTTGTGCCTACCTGTCGGTTTTGCTGTCTGCTTGGATGTATGTCTCTCTCTGTGTCCCTGTCAGAAGGTCTGTCAGAACTTTGTTTTCTGCCAGCCATCGCAGCCTTATCTCACTGGCATGTGTTAATATGTGAAGCCGTGTGATGGTTGTATAGGTGACGACAGCATTTACACAAACTCGTGCCCATGCATGCTCTCATTCACACATAATTCAAGTCCTTTCGTTAGAAAAAAAAAATACTCCTACTATACATCAAGAATTTAAAAGAATATGCAATGAATGAATAAAGAGACCTTCAGTGCAAACCAATCAATACTTTCTGTCAATACTTAATTTATTATTGTAGTATCTGAAGCTATTACTAGCACAGTTTATATCTAGAAGCAGACACCACTGCATAACATACACCACTGATTTTAAACATGAACTTCAGTTTACTCACAAGAAGTACCATTCAGCTTGTGAAACTGCTGATAATGTTCCCTGTTTTGTAGATTTGCTTTAGTATCTGGTTACGCCACCAGTTTAATTAGATGAAGTTACAGATGTATTTGCTGACCGCCCAAAAGGGTGGCATAAACTGAACACACGTCCCTGCTGTCTGATTGCTAGCTGTAGCAGTCGTGTTGCTGAACTCTGCCGCATCAACTTGTGAAAAAGGTGTCTGAAGTGTGTGCAGTTTAGCTAGCTATCCGAGGCCCATGCTAACGCTGAACTAGAATTTTCAAGCGCTAACACAGCTGTGTGTCTGTCAGCAGAGAGCAGCTGTAGCTGATAACCTTCAGGAACAGCAGGACTCTGTTTATAAGCTTCCGACAACTAAAGCGATGAAGTGTATCAGTGATGCTCTGCTCTAGGTATTTTAGAGGCAGCAGTAAATACAAAGACACATTTCCTGGACTGATAAAGTTGGTGCGACAGTATTTGTGGACATCTGTTCCAATTTAGCAGACGTTTCCAGCAGCTGGAATACCGTTACCTACAGTGAAAAAAAATCACTCCATCATGTAGACCAGGTAAAAGGACTATTTTGACGTGGCCGTGAGCAATACTTAGAATTTTTCTCGGGTCAATCATTAAATAGAAATTTTAAATCAAGTCATTATTTTTGTTATCTAATTTATAATTCAGGAAACTCTGTGTTTACTAAATCTGTCCATAAAATTCTCATGTAACGGATTTTATTTTGTGGTGAACATTAAGTGTGTTTTATGAGCATATGAAAAATCGTCCACTTACTTCAACAATTATTCAATTAATGATTTTGAACGTGGCCAAATAGTTCCCTATGGTTTTGGAGACAGTCTTCTTAAATCTGAGAAAATAACCCTCGCAATTTAATCTGTCCATGGAAAGAAAATGCAACACTAATTAGTTAATCATCATTAGTAGAGTGTTAGACGCAGGAATAAGTTTAACGGTAAGCAAAGGAAAATGCACGTGAAAGAAAGAAATGATGGGCACTGAAATATCAATAATCACAAAGTCCCATTAAAAAACAAACAGCTACAGCACAAGTCACAACATCTTGGCCTTATAAATATGACACTCAGACCTTACTCTTGTCTGGTCACATCCCACACCATGTGCCAAAGCACACACTCGAAGAAATGCCAAGGGAGGAAGGACACCTTCTACCGTTCCTCCTCCTCCTCTCCTTCACCTTCCCAAATCTTCGCTGTATGAGCTACCACGGTCCCACGTGGTGTAATATATCAGTGTCTGACATGAGGTGTAACACCTCAGTTAATAGCTGCTGACTGCTCCTGTGAGCTATGCTTTGGGGGAAAGCAAAATTACAGGGTGCTGAGACTGACAGCCGAGGCGCAGAAGATCTTCTGCCCCCTGAGCCCCTTTTTGGCTATGAAACCCTCCTCCCAGGCATATCAGCACTAACACCAAATGAGCAAAGTAAACACAGGTACATGTGTACTGTGTTACACTTCTGCTCACTGCTGGTTTGCAATTATGGATATCCACTCATGCATTAAAATTGTGTTAGCCATGCACAAGGCAAAGCAGCAGTTTTCTTCAAGACAAGGATCTTTGCTCTGTGGTACTCAACCACAGATGCCGGTAGAGGCACAGGAGTTTAGGGAGTTAATTCTAAAAGTGAAAATCAAAAGACAAGAGGCATAATAAAAGGTATTACCTAAAATGAAGGAAGTCACAGTGTTTACATTCCATTCTCACACTCATCCTCAAAAGGAAGAGAGAAACCACTTTGTTCATGGCAGGTCAGTTTTACGTAGCAATTTTTTCCTGTGGATTTCAAACAGCAAAGAGAGATTGAGGAGGCGAGAAGACAAATGTTATGGAACAGTATGAGAGGGAAAAAACACAAAAGCAGAACATGGATAGAAAGCTGCGAGAAAGAAAAGGAGGGCATTATGTGGGTTGTTATGAATGCGAGGCATGCAGAGAGAGGGATGGGAGAAAAACGAGAGGGAGAACAACACCGAGAGACAGGGAGAAACATGAGAGGACGTCCGTCAAAGTGCCGTCTTTCTGCTGTGCACAGCAGCCCAACACACTGCAAGTTAAGGAGAGTGAGTCAGGGAAGAGGAGGCTGCCCATTAAAAAAGGGAAGAGGAAGAAAAGAAGGGAGGAGGTGGGGAAAAACTCATGCTGCCTCTCTGTCTAGGCCCGCCGAGAGGCAATGATCAGACTCTGAGTTTTACATCAGCAGCTGATGGGCATCAGGGCCCCTCAACCCTCATCTAGCTTCTCTTCTGGTACAGCACTCTCCATCTCTCTCCACCTTTCCTCTGCTCCAGAACCCCCACCCCCACCCCACAGGCTCCTGTAATTGGCTGTCCTACGGTGTTGGATCTTGTACTGTGTGTTAGTGTGAGTGTGAGTCCACATGTGTAAGTTTGTCTGACACTGCATGACTATGTGTGTATGTTTCTCCAGTTTTTATTGTGTAATTTTCTAACTCATAATAATTGTATGTTTATATGACTTTTAGATGATGACACAGAGAGGAGAGCCTCTTAAGTAGATTCTGTCTATTGCTTGCTCGCTCTCCCTCTAACACACACAGAACCATATCAACACACAGCTGCCATCTTACACTTCATCTTCATGAGGAGGACACAATCCCTGCGAGATAAATGTCATTATGTGCTTTAATGGGCAATCAAAATGACAAGTGACACATGACAGAAGCCAACCAGGCTACAAATTAACCCATTAAAATCTTTTTGACTCAGAAATGGCATATGTCAAGCCACAGCCACATGGAGGCTGATATCTAAAAGATTAGGAAAACAGTTGATTTCCTTTGACAGTTGTGATTATTTCTGTGACCACACACTTCTCAGCTTCTTAGCTGAGCAAAAAAAGCAGTTGCAGATTACTGACTGCGAACTGAATACGGCCTGAATAATTAAAGGCACCTCACACTGGCCGCCTTACATCAGTGGATGCCTGCAGCACACAGTGGACACATCATTTCCGCAGAAGTAGTCAAGCTACGGTGGCCACAATGTGTCAATCTGTAGAGCAAATTTGATAAAAAATAACTGCTTTTCTGGAACTTCCACTAAGATAAATAGTACAGTGGTATATTATCAGACCGGCTGATGTGCAGCAAGACACGGAGTACAAACAAAATAAAAGAATGCTTTGATGTGTTTCATGCATGTCATTGTGTGTTGCCCTTAAGATATGTGCATATAGCGTAGATTACTGTTTGTTGTGTTGTTTAGTTTAGACCAGCCTCTCTGGGCTTTAAATTACAAAGAAGATTAATGCACAGCACTAGCTACAGTTCATTTCAGCTTTGCTAGATACACGGCCTCCCAGCTGTACATGCCTCATCAAACTTCTCCTCTAATTAGCACATTTATGGAGGAAAATAATATAATATTACTCTTATTTAAATTAAGTTAGTGGTAAATACACACCAGTCAGCGACAACATTAAAACCACCTGCCTAATATTGTGTAGGTCCACCTCATGCTACCTAAACAGCTCTGACCCGTCAAGGCATGGACACTGGAACTCTGGGCATGTCCTGTGGTGTCTAGCATTAGGACATCAAATCCAGTGCATCCTGCAGACACTTGATTGGATTTGGATCTGTGGAGTTCAGAAGCTGTTTTAATGCTTTTAGCTCTTTGTTACGTTCCTCAAGCTGTTCTTGAACAGTTTTTTTGGTGTGGTGGGGTGCACTGTTCTGCTGGGTGAGGAAGCTGGCATCAGGGAGTGCTATTTACTTATGGGCGTGTGCTTTGTCAGGAACCATCTTTAGGTGTGTGTTACATGTCAAAGTAACATCCACATCAATGCCAAAACCAAAGGTTTCCCAGCAGAACATTGCATTGTAACAAAATGATCAATGTCATTTAGTTATAATGTTGTGGCTGATCAGTGTATACCAGACACACTCAAAGTTCAAAATGAAGAGAGTAAATAAAGCTGTCTGATGTGCAACATATTCAGTTCATAAAATGAAAGAGTCACAAAGAAAATATTCCCATTTTGTAAGAAAGTATGAGAATATAATCACTTTCGCTCCATGAAGCACAGGAAATATAAGAAATATAGCAATGGAAGTTTTAATCTGAACTCTTCAAAATGAAAAAGTTGAGGCTAACATTGAAAATTCAATAAGGTACAACGTGCTGCTTATAATTTAGCTTAACAACATATTGTACTGTACCTGCAGGTTACATGATACAATTTTACCAATACCATCGGCCTTGCACAAAACGTAAAACCAGTTACCCTTTTAAAACAAGGCAAAATATCTTTGTCTATTTGACAAAATAGTTGTAGCTGAGCCACATGACTTTGATTCAACGTCTTACCAACATGATCCCTTTAAGGAGTACAATTTTCTAGATGCGCATGAATCCAGCTTATGCTCCCACTCAGAATTCTATAAACCACTGATATGTCACAGAGTCAAATCAATGATCTTTCACTGGTGCATCACAGCCGCAGAGGAGGTCAGTGCTGCCATGCATCACAGGCTGAACACTGGGTCACTGGTCAGATATGATGTTTTACTTTCAGTCAGATATAATTTTCCATCCACTGCAATCAATATTTGTTTGTTATTTCTGGCTCCTCACGTAGCAGCTGCATCTTCATTAGCGGCGCGGTGTTATGAAGAGGGGTTATTAATTTTTTTGTTTCTTCATTATTGAAGTATATGTTTAAGATTTGTTTGTTTTGCAAGACGCTCATTAGCTTGACAGTCATCTGAAATGTATTACCACTCACATCTGCACATTTATGCATTATTTATTTGTTGGGATAGAGAGATTGATATTAAATGCATCTTCTGGCCATTCTTTATCTTATACAGTTGATCCGTTGTCAAATCCTTGTGGGCACTGAATAAATAATGCACGTCAAGAGAAGATTCATGATTGAAAATGATCGCGCTATCTCTGCAGAACAAGAATTAGCTATTTGCTGATAACACATTAACACAATTTGTACATGCCAGAAAGAGGCATAAAAATCCAAATTCATCCTCCAGAGCTTTAACTGAACTGTTAGTGCTTGTTACCAAATAAAACTGAAAAATGCAGAGAGACCAGACAACCCAGGCAAACTAATATGAAGAGCTAATTACATTGCACCTCATCTATTCCCCTCGTAACTGTGTCTCGATTTTACTTCGAAAACTTTCTCAAGCATAAAGACATTAATACCAGCTCTCTGTGTGCTCTTTGCTTAAGTGTTCCCTTTTTCTGCCACTTTAGCTAAGATTAAAAGCAGAAGTGAGCAGAACCTCCCTGCTCTCCTCACTCCCGACACTTCATCTTAGTTTGTGCCGTTTCTCCTTTAACTCCCCACGTTCCCCGACTCCTTTTTAATGCCCACCTCTGTTTAATGACTGTCCTCGGCTGGGGCCTACGAGGAGAAGGAGTGTCTGTGTTTGCGCTCCCTCATGCATACACATAACCACACTGTGAGTATGGAGACTCCACAGAGAGTAGAAAGTCCTATTGAGAGTGATGTCACATACTCCCATGCCGTGTCTGCGAACGACAAATCACCTTCTCCCCATCTATAATACATATCCGCATCCACCCCAGGAGACTTTATCTGCTAAATACCCTTCAGTTGGAGATCCTACAGGCGTAAGCCCATGTGTAAATTTGCCGTGCAGCTCCGAGGACACGTTGCACTGGGAGACGGCCGATAAAAGCTACTATTAAAACAGCATTTGGGGCCTTTTCTTTGTAATGAAGACGGAGGAACTACACTCCTGACAGTGCAGTGGATAAACAAACCTGTGCTATGTTTGAGCTCGGAGCAGCTCGGAGCAGAAGTGTAGAGGGAAGCAAAACAACAGACACGTCCATGTACTTTAACAATAACAGTATTACCGCCAGGAGCTGGAGCATACACCGATACATGCATGCCTCATGTGTGACAGCTGAAAAGACCAACACTGCCTCGCATGTGTGCATCCTCATGCCAGCATGTGCATTCAGTGCTGTATATTCATGTGTGCACCTTAGCCAATCTAATCTTGTGCCTGCAGTTTCAGGTGGGAGCCACCTTGCAGTGGAGAAGATGTATATTTCATTAATTCACAGTAGTGACCTCCTGGGCTGCTCGCTGGTGTTCATCAGGCCTGCTGCTGAATCCTAATATCATTCTCCACAGCTACCTCCAGTGTCAGTGAGAGTAGTGCCGGAGAAGGAGGCAGTATGGGGATATAGAGGTTGCAGGGTCATTTCAGTAATGCTTCTACTTGTGTCTGTGGATGAATGTGTCTGTGTGTGTGTGTGTTTCAGTTTGTGCATTCAAAGTTCAGGCAAAATGGCTTCAGGACCTGCACATTCTCTTGGTGAGAACTTCAGCTGGCAAAGACAATGGGACGAGCCAGTAAAAGGTGACGGGTTATTAAGCTGAGGTGAAAAGGTAAGGTCAAGATCAGGGCACAAAGGAACCAAAGGAGGAGTCGTGTCTTGCTTTATGCTGCCTGGAAGATTGTCCCGTAATATATTGAAGCAGCTCTTGAGGTATTAAACAGAGTTGTGTGGGATGGTTATTCAGAGTATGGAATAAAAAGTGATAAAGTCCAATTTGTGTTTTCAAATATAGGCTTTTCCTCTATGCAGGCACTTCTTGTATAGCAGTGAAGAACCTCCTGAGCTAAATGCAAATACAATTCAAATATTTATTATTTAGTATTTGCATTTTTATTTTCTACTTTTTTTTACTTTTACTTTCACCTTTATCTCATTTATTGCTTGCAATCCTGCTCTGTGTGCCTTGAATTGCCCCCTGGGGACAAATAAAGTTTTTTGAATTTGAATTTAAATTTGAATTTGACCTGGCATTGCAGCAAATAGGAAAAAAAGACTGATTTCACACAAGCACACTCCATTCTAGTTACCGCATCACATCATGGTTACACTTATTTTTAGGAAGCCTTTCATGTGCTTAGATGTTTAAATGCACTTTT
Organism: Chromis chromis; assembly: GCA_900302755.1. NCBI lineage: Eukaryota > Metazoa > Chordata > Actinopteri > Pomacentridae > Chromis > Chromis chromis. The sequence continues at coordinate 25,279 of OMNN01033483.1, read as the reverse complement.
CATAACCCAACCTAAAATTTCCCTGTATGCATGTACCCAAAAGTAGATAACATTTCTGCCTGTTGTGTGTTCTGCTGCCAATGATTTCACACGCAAAGTAAGCCAGTTACACAACAGTGAGCTTGCACTGACTGTAAGAACCAAAAGTGACATGCAATGTCAACTGAGATTCACCAAATGTTCCAGGTGCTTTGTTTGTTTTTACCTTTGCTGAGACAAACTGGAACAGTGATAAAGGAAAATTCAGTTACTGTGAAGCCTTGAGAAACTTGGCTTTGTTATTATCAGCCACAACACTGTAGCTGGTATTGTTTTCGACTTGCGAGTCGGTGTTTGATCATGGAAAACCGTGGTCCTGAAAACACTAGCGGGGACTACCACAAAACGTCTTTTGGCCTTTGTTTATCATTCTGTCTGTCTGTGACCAGATTTTGCCAACGAGATGGCATCATGACTGTGCAACATGCAGGAACAAAACTTTGAAGAGGTGTAGCAGAGTTGCAAAGGAGTGAGATTTTTAATGCAAAATACCTCTCTCAGAAAATATCACAGTTTCATGGCAAACAGTAATACACAATTATAAAATGTAAAGGAGTAGAAGTAGAAAATATCATGAAAAGAAAAGACAAGTACCTCAGATTTTCTCCACCACTGGTTAGTATTATAAGAATTATGAGGGAAAACTCCCCCTGTTTGTTTATGGGATATCCTGATTTAATTTTTTTTGTTTTGTGGGGGATGGAAACTAGTGTCTTCAGCCTCACTTCTCTCTGACATTTTCTCTACTTCATAGGTGTGTATGGAAGGTGCAAGTTGACAAGTCTGACAGGTCTAGGAGGAAAGGAAATGCGCACATGCAGGTCAGAATCTCTATTAGGCCTCTTTTTTGTTGTTGTTTTTTTTTCTGTATCATAGATAAGCAAATGTACATGGTATGATAGCCGTCAATATTTATACCATGTTATGCCATGAAACTGGTATATCGCTGCAACCCTAGTGTGAGTTCAAAAAGAAGGCTGGACCCATGAGTTCTGAGTACTCATGTAAAAATAATGACTGAGTACTCATCGGTCAGAACATCAACATATTGACAGGCATCGCAGAGGGCATGATTTCAGAGCAAGACGGTCTCTAGTTTATCCATAACAGAAAATATGCAGTCCAAATAAGAAACTATGAAAAAAACCTCTTTCTGTGTTGGTCATTAACAAACTAACACGGAAAAATGTGATGGTGCCCAAACCACCCCACAACAATTACCTAAATATGGTAGAAATATTGCAGAATTCCAAGCTCTGCCCATGTCAATCCAGTGAGAAGAGCACAGAGAAAAGAAGAAATACAGAATTCTGTCTGTTCATGTGGGATTCTATTACTCTAAATATTGTGGAAACATAAATAATGTAAATGTGAGCCAATCAGCTAACTTACAGGTTGTTTTCAAACACATACAATACGTTGCAATTTCAGCAATCAGTTTGCTTTGTGAGCACAGCTGATGCTTGCTTTCACCACAAAACATTGTGGCAGATGATTGCAAGATGGCTGCCGCATCAGCTTATGTTTCTTTTGCTATCAGGCTCCATTACAGTGATGCTGCCTGCAAGTGTAGGGCTGTTGTCGGCACTGATCTAGCACCAGTCCAACAAGTGGCAGAGGGGAGGATGCTCTCAAAACTCAGGGTCATCATGAGTAACTCCTCCCACCCCCTTCATGCCCTGGAGGTGATCAACAACAGCACCTTCAGTCACAGACTGATGGCACCAAAGTGCAAGTCTGAGCGCTTCAGGAAGACGTTTGTTCCAGCTGCTATTAGACTCTTCAATGCACATAGATAACAATGTCCACCCATGCACTTTTTTTTAATTTTATTTATGTATGTATGTGTATGATATGGACTTGATGTTTCCCTGTTATGTGTGAGCTGCTGTAACATCATAATTTCCTGTAAAGGATCATTAAAGTATCCATCTATCGATCTATCTAATGCATTACTGTGATTACTTTCCTCCAGTAACAAGTAGCCCAAGGGATCTGAATTTGAAATGTAGCAGTTATATTGCACAGTTACGAATCGCAGTATGTCTCAGTTACTTCAACACTGGTGATTATGTTGTGTGCTGTATTCCTGGAAGCCTGAGGAAGGGTTAACATCTGTCTCTCTGGATTCTGTGGTCAGGTCTAACAAGTGTTGAAGGGCAATTAGCCTGCTTTCTCCAGAAACATCTCATTTACACATGTTGTGTGTTAGCTGGCATTCTGACATTTGGCTACAGGTAAGAATAACCATCGTTTTTTCAGATTTGGAGGGTATGTGAAGTCTGCACCTTCTCTCAGAAGATAAGACTTCTGGAGTGCTGCATGCAGTGTTAAGGGTATAGCAAGCTGTTGATGGCTTGAACTCAGGTTGGATGTTTGGTAAACCACAATGCTTCTCTTGATGTTACACTGTGTAAAATACATGTATCATAAGCTGTGAAGGTTATGGAGCTAGTGCTAGTTCGGATTGTGGAAATTCCTCTGGACGTAGTAATAACAATATTGCACATATCAGTGGTATTGCACGGATTCTTCCATGAGTAGAAATACTGATAGAGAAATTTTAATATTGTACAGATTTGCCCCTAAGTAGAAAAATAATAATATTGCACAGTTTTGAAACTCTGTAGGAATGTGAGTAACTATTACATTTTCAAGTAACTTTCGCAACACTGGTCCCCCTTGACAGAACCAAGTCTCATTATTTAATAGCCTCACCTTGTAAATATTGTAGCCAGGGTTTAAACTGTCATGTCAATGGTTTTACAAATTCATGCCATCCTCTTTGTGTGACTGCCATGTCTGATGCTCTACAATATGGTAATGCTCTGTCACATGTTTTAAATGTGTTACACAGTGAATACTGAATTGAAGGTGGACTTGTATTTCATAATCTAATCACAATAATTGTCAGAAAAATCGCAATTGGATATTTTTCCCAAATCATTCAGTCCCGCTATCACAGCACTGACAGCAGAGGGTAAATCTTTCTATAACTAAGAGGAATTGTGGCCATAAACAACAAAACAAACAGTTCCTAAAGCCTTGCAGTCAAATCGAGCTTCAATACCTGATCCAGGCCTCACAGAGTGAATAATGGATGCATTATTGGCAGATATTTATGTTTGGTCTGGTTTTAAAAATACATTTAAACCCCTTCCCCTTGTTTTAAAAATCAGTTTGTCTTTAACATTTCTTTTACACCCTCTTGCTTACACAAAAGTATGTTTATCTGGGCTTTTGTAAATCCTTTAAAAAATGTTAAAAAATTAGAGTGGACTGATTATTTTTAATGCTCCTTGTTAGGAAATTTTCTATCAAATTATACATTTGTCTTACCTTCATTTATACTCTAAGGTTGCTGTAATGCTAAACTTTTCAGAGGCAGTGCAGAGAAAAATAAAAAATATATTGTTGATAAATGAGAACTACAGTACTATAGCTCAGATGGGAAGACTTAACCTTGAATCTCTCCACAAACTCTGCCCCATTTAAGGTTGGAAAATGGCTCTGGAAGGCTTTTTATGACCAGTGGGCAGGTGCTATCACCAGGATGGATGAGCTAAAGAAGAGATGCAGTGATAGAGAGATAGGAGAACAACTGTGAGCTGGTCTCAGCAATAGGGTGAGATGAAATCAGCGTGGAACTTGACAGGGGTAGAATTGAATGTTAAGAACTGGGAGTGGGGGAGGTCAGAGGGTTGAGGAGAAAGGCAGCGGAGGTAGGTAGGTTGAGCGGGCAGAGTGCCCTGCTGACCACTGATAAGGATGGGTACCTGTGGGTGGTGGCACAAAGTGGTTGTTTACCTCAAGAAACACTGTTTTCAACAGACAAGATAAAGTAGAAGGGAGGCAATAGAAATTTGGAGCAGAGGATATAAGGAAAAGGAAGGACTGTAAGAACTAAAAGCTAATAAAATTGTGTACACTAAAATCCTTTTTTTAATGAAATGTGAGAAATTGTGATAATGCACCCTGATTAAATAGAAATCTGCACCTTCTGTGCCATTTTCACAAATTAAAGAACTGAGAACAACCCCTATTCTTTGAGTTATGAGTCAGGCTGCCAGAGAAAAAGGCATCACGTGGAATAATGTCTTATTCAATAACACCATTTGGACTACAATGGAATCAATGTTTGCGCTTCCCTTGTTAAATTACTTTGAAATTCTAATGCAGTGAAAGGATGAGTTGCCACACTCAAGAGTTCACCGGATTGATCTAAATCAAAGTTTAATTTTCAGTTCAATAAACCTGAATTTAGGAGGTTATATGGTTGGGTCAATTCAATTATATTTTGTCTTGCCTTGTTATTGATGATCATTATCAATGGGCTAATGATGTCAAGCATCTGCTGGGAGAGTCTTTTTTTCAGTGGCAGATATGTTTGATGTAGAAGATATAAAGTTTGGAGAGTATCTTTAGTAATGATGCTCAGCCTAGCATATAAATTACTTCTGGCTCTTGACTGGACATATTGGTGATCATTTCCATGGCAGTCAGTGCTAATAAGATAATGTTAGCATGCTAACATGCTATTCTAAAAAGGAGAACATTAAACTTGTTGAACACCAGGATATTAGTACTGTCAATGTGAGGATGGTAGCATGATGACTTTTGCTTTAAGCCCAAAACACAAAGCGTCGTAGGGTGGAAGTCTTGTTGAATGTTAAACTTCTAAGAAATACAAATTTATGTTGTTTTCATCTTATTGTGGCTGATTAATAATGAATATTTAAAGGTTCTGTGTATAACATTCAGCCAAATAATAATCTTGCCAGAACCAATAGCCCACGCTAGCAGTGTAATACAAATTGAATTACCTTCATTTCACCTGGCTTGCCTTCTCTCCACTCATATCAGTTCCATTCCAAGTGTGTCTGTTTCTGTGGTTCTTCAGAAGAGATCAGACCAATGTGTGGAAACAAACACACAAAGATCAGTGCAAAACAGACACGAGCGGACAAGAGGAAGCAGAGCAGAGACTTTCACACTGAGCTGAAATAAAACAAGTGCACATAATAAAAACAGAACTAAAATACTGGTTTAACTTAATTTTTTAATTCTTTGGATTTTTGCAAGGTTAGTCTGTCTATAAGCACAGAAAGGGTGAACAGTTTCAAAAGGAGGGACTCACATGCACTACCCGGCATTAGCACAAACACACGGCCATACCGGCTGCCAAAACATAGAATAGAGAAGCTCAGATTATGGAATGTGACCAACTCGTCCCGAAAGGATTGGGGAAGTTGGCGTATATTTTTTGGGACAGGATCACGTTCTTGGACGTGTCTATCTAGGGCTGTCAGAGACTATTTCTGAGGTCAATCTCCCACAGTTTTAAAGGGAGGGACTCACATGCATGATAATACACCAGCTGCCACATAAAACAGATTAGGGAATATGACTTCCTTCACTGCTAAGGACGCCATTACTCCACTATATCTCTGCATAGTAGATAGTTGTTTGCTGGTATATTAATTCTATATTCATGTTCAAAATCTTGCTTGTTGCACATTTAATTCAAAATGTAAAGGTTTATTGAGAACTTTAACATACTATGACACCGTTTGATTATAATTTTTTTCATATGTGCCCATTTTGAAAACTAAACGTGACTAATTAGAAACTATTATTTAGTTTCTAATTAGTCACGACTTAATTTTGTCATGTCCACAAAATTAAGAGCTACTTATCTAGTGTTGTCAGATTCTTATTGGTTTTATTAATGTGTAATAAGGTATAATCTAAGTGTAAAAAAACCCCCATCAAAACGGGCCATTATTTTTTCTGCCACAATAAATATAGCTTATTACTATCAGTAAACATATAAAGACCAGTATATAATACTAGTGTCAGTACAAAAATAAATAATCAAACATCTATTTCTGTAGGTGCACACACTGACGTGATTGGGTGAGTTTTCACCAGGAAAAATCTTTAACACAGCTGTTTGATCTCTATGCCCTTCCCGCTGTCTTTAAAGTCTGCATCATATGAGTAAAAATAGTGATCTGGATTTAGACATCTTGACTTTGGTTTCTTTCAGTATACCTCTTTTGCCAAGATGTCAGGCCCAGGAGAATACAGACCTGCATTAACCTTTCTTCTTTCAATACCACAGACATTTTTATCTGTGCATAAGCAAGAAAAAGCAGAGAGAGTGAGAGAACACAGACAGAATAACAGTGCAGAGGACATAGAGGTGGGTGGGTGGGTGAGGGGAAA